>CM056383.1:1550686-1615686 GCA_029718625.1 Synaphobranchus kaupii | reverse complement strand
TAACCATTCACAATAGCCTAGGCTACAGACTAATAGGCTATCGTAGGCTAAATTGTAGCATTGGAAGCGAGCTGCTTCTTGTTTTGGATTATAACGTTTTCTCAACCTCTAGGAAAGCATCAATCGGTGAAATTACATCGTGATTATTATTAGGCTATTTATAATAATAATATTAAATTGTGCTCATTTATAATTATATTCACGCGCTTGCTAGGTAGGTAGGTAAGCTATGGGTAGGTAAGCCGACCCTATGGCTGCACGCACAAAGTTTTCCAACAGAGAAATCTGTCCATTAACAGTTAGCTCATGTGCTAGCTAGTAGTAAGTTGACAGCTCAACCGAAGCCTCCGCTGTCCGAGACAAACGTTACCATAACAACAGAGGCAGCGACAGGGTCAAAGTTTAATTTATTTTATGTCTCAGCGACATCTTCAGCGACCATCGCAGCGACCACAGGACGACAGTCGCCCGAAGTATGCATGTCTCTCTCGATGTCATTATCTTCATGCAACCTGCCTTTAGGCTACTAGATTTACGGACAGGGGGTTGTAGCTGAAACGGACCAGTGTACACGGACCACTGGTCTGTATCACTAGGGGCGCTAAAGAGCAGCGGACCAGTGTACACGGACCACTCCAAGTGGTCCGCGGACCACACGGACCACTACCAGTACAGGCGCTAGAGATTGTCTCTGTAAAATGAAAAGCGCTATATAGAATGTATTACTGGTCCACGGACCGGTAGTTCTATCCATGGACCACTCGCGGACCACTTGGAGTGGTCCGTGTACACTGGTCCGTTGCTCTTTAGCGCCCCTAGTGATACAGACCAGTGGTCCGTGTACACTGGCCCGTTTCAGCTACAACCCCCTCTCTGTAAATCTAGTAGCCTAAAGGCCAGTTGCATGAAGATAATGACATTGAGAGAGACATGCATACTTCGGGCGACTGTCGTCCTGTGGTCGCTGCGACAGTCGCTGAAGATGTCGCTGAGACATTAAATAAATTCAACTTTGACCCTGTCGCTGCCTCTGTTGTTATGGTAACCTTTGTCTCGGACAGCGGAGGCTTCGGTCGAGCTGTCAACTTACTAGCTAGCACATAAGCTAACTGTTAATGGACAGATTTCTCTGTTGGAAAACTTTGTGCGTGCAGCCATAGGGTCGGCTTACCTACCCATAGCTTACCTACCTAGCAAGCGCGTGCATATAATTATAAATGAGCACAATTTAATATTATTATTATAAATAGCCTAATAATAATAACGATGTAATTTGCTAGAGGTTGGAAAACGTTATAATCCAAAACAAGAAGCAGCTCGCTTCCAATGCTACAATTTAGCCTACGATAGCCTATTAGTCTGTAGCCTAGGCTATTGTGAATGGTTACAAATACACATTTGCAGCTTGACTACACATTTGTAGCGTTGTAGGCGCCTGCGAATGCATTGCAAAGTTATTTGCTTTCACAGTAGGCTAACTTAGATTTGCCAGATTAAATTTAGTGATTAGACTCAGTGACAGCCCATCTGATCCGTGGCATTCTGATAGCGAGTGAAATAGGCTACTCCACATTCTTGAACCTCATTCTCTAACTAGATAATTGTAGGCTGCTCCCCCAATGAGTCCCGTCTTTTAGCTAGCTATTTACTGTACATCCCTAACGTAGGCTATGCCCTCCGTGCTTTTCCTACTAAATAACGTTTAATATGAGTTGCATCAATGTTATATGTTATAGGCCTATATAATAGTATTTAGAATAGAAGTGTAGTATAGCTGATTTACCCACAGCTTACTGTGAACTACATTCAACGTTCATTACTAGGGATAGCTGCTACGTTATGGGAAGGATTGTGCTTTGTCTTATCTGTTCTGTAGCCTAGTGATTTCGATGACGTTTCTGTATGCATTTATTGTAGGCCCATGTCGCTTTGGATAAAAGCGTCTGCTAAATGACTAATGTAATGTTGAGGTTTAATTACAAACGTTTTATTTGCTACCTCGTTCAAAACCCACATCCTACAAGTGTATGAAAGACGCAGTGAATGAAAATCCAAACAACATACGGTGCCCTCGAAATGGACATTTATAAACTTTATTTCAGGGGCCTCAGACAAAAAAGGGGTAGCGTAAAGCAGAAGACATAATGAGATGTAGGCTAGCCTATTAAAGCTGATTCTTCCTCCATTGTCCCCTGAGTGTAAACTGTCGCTGGAATGTCCCTGGAGTGCGTTTATACTTTTTGCGAACGACAACTACCACAGTGTATGTAGTGCGACAATAGAATGTTTATGAAAGTTCTGCGATTTCTGTTATAGTGACCTACTGAGGCACACGGTGACAAATAGCCTACACCATTTGACACACATGGACTGTACAGTTTTTCAAAATAAAAATTCTATGAATTCTATAACACGATAGACCAGCTCTCGACCTTTCTTTTTTGTCTCCCAGCATGAGCATCTCTTAAAGTCCACCAGTGCCCTCAGGTGCCCCTGTTGAGAAACTTCAGTCGAAGATTAAATACGGAACAAACCGAGTCTCGTATTAGCTTGACGGAGACGCAAGGTTTGCAGAAGTATTGTCTGTATTTCTAGGCAATTGTAACGATATCAATGTGTAATAACATTAGCAGGCGAACCCCTTCCTAGCCAGACACTCGCGACTATTAACCAGTCGTGTCAGACTGCTGGTCCCCATGCAGTTTGTCAACTTCAATTCGCTTCCTATCTCAAGTAACGTTAGCTAGCGACCTAAGTGCAAACGGTAGTTTTAATGTTTCGAGTTTGTTTCAAGAATCCTGCTATTTTATGACATTACCGACAGACAGGTTAGCGAGCTAGGTCACTAACCATCTGTTGAATCAAGCTGCGAGTTTGTTGTTTGGCTTGGCTGGCTGTCAATATTCAACTTCACCATAAGAAATCGGTCAAGGAAACGCCAATATGCCCAAAACGTAGCCTATGCTATCTAGTTAGTTCTCTGGACATCATACATGATTATAACAGATGCTATCTGTGTGTAGGTTATGTAAATAATGTGTGTCAAACAGGAATTAATATAGAAATTATCGTCAAGTTTCACACTTCGCTAGAAGACCCTCAATTACCCCCATCACTAAAGCCAGCTATTTCCCCTCCTCCCTCCATTGGATACCAGTCACCAAGGGGCGGGGCTAATTAGTATATCTTTCAAAAGATTTAAACTAAAGATTTAGATTTAGCTAAATGTTGAATTTACAAACGCAAGATTTAAGATATAAATAAATATTTATTTTTTTCTAAATATTTATTTTAGAACGCAAGATTTAAGATATAAATAAATATTTATTTAAATGTTAAATCTTGGTTTTTATAAAAACGCAAGATTTAAGATATAAATAAATATTTATTTTAGAACGCAAGATTTAAGATATAAATAAATATTTATTTAAATGTTAAATCTTGGTTTTTATAAAAATGCAAGATTTAAGATATAAATAAATATTTATTTTAGAACGCAAGATTTAAGATATAAATAAATATTTATTTAAATGTTAAATCTTGGTTTTTATAAAAACGCAAGATTTAAGATATAAATAAATATTTATTTTAGAACGCAAGATTTAAGATATAAATAAATATTTATTTAAATGTTAAATCTTGGTTTTTATAAAAACGCAAGATTTAAGATATAAATAAATATTTATTTTAGAACGCAAGATTTAAGATATAAATAAATATTTATTTAAATGTTAAATCTTGGTTTTTATAAAAATGCCAGATTTAAGATATAAATAAATATTTATTTTAGAACGCAAGATTTAAGATATAAATAAATATTTATTTAAATGTTAAATCTTGGTTTTTATAAAAATGCCAGATTTAAGATATAAATAAATATTTATTTAAATGTTAAATCTTGGTTTTTATAAAAACGCAAGATTTAAGATATAAATAAATATTTATTTTAGAACGCAAGATTTAAGATATGAATAAATATTTATTTAAATGTTAAATCTTGGTTTTTATAAAAACGCAAGATTTAAGATATAAATAAATATTTATTTTAGAACGCAAGATTTAAGATATAAATAAATATTTATTTAAATGTTAAATCTTGGTTTTTATAAAAATGCCAGATTTAAGATATAAATAAATATTTATTTAAATGTTAAATCTTGGTTTTTATAAAAACGCAAGATTTAAGATATAAATAAATATTTATTTTAAAACCCAAGATTTAAGATATAAATAAATATTTATTTTAGAACGCAAGATTTAAGATATAAATAAATATTTATTTTAGAACACAAGATTTAAAATATAAATAAATATTTATTTTAGAAAGCAAGATTTAAGATATAAATAAATATTTATTTTAGAACGCAAGATTTAAGATATAAATAAATATATATATATTTTAAATATTTATTTTTGAAAACTCAGATTTAACATTTAAGTTATATATTTAGGAAATGCTTATTTGAGATTTATCAATTAAATCTGAAAATATCAACTAAAAGGTTTATTTAGCATGTCCATAAAATCTTGGAAAAAAAAATTCATATTTAGCATAAATCTTAGGAAAATGCCACATTTATGCTAAATCTGAGAAAAAAACACAGGAAAAACGTGTTGTGTTTTACTTTACATTTGGCACCCCCATAGGCACATGTAAAGAAAATCCTTAAGGCGAATATCCTTTCAAAAATAATTAAATTAAAAGTTTCTAAATATCAAACAATTCACTACAAAGAACAGTAAACAATAAAAACAGAATCAAATCAATATTTGGTGTGACCACCCTTTCCCTTTAAAACAGCATCAAATCTCTTCGGTACACTGTTGTTCAGTTTTATAAGAAAATCAGCTGGTAGATTGTTCCAAGCATTTTGGAGAACTTGCCACTGTTCTTCTGCAGAATTTGGCTGTCTCGCTTGCTTCTGTCTGTCCAGGTAATCCCAGACAGCCTCGGTGATGTTGAGAACAGGCCTCTGTGGAGACCATACCATCTGTTGCAGAACTCCTTGTTCTTCTTTTCTTTGACAAAAGTTTTTGGAAAATCAGTGTTTGGAAATCTACAATTTGCTCTTTTCTACTGACACACTAATGCAGAAGACAAAAAATAAACATTTAAGAAAAAATCTACATAAAAAATCTAGGGTGCCTAAGACATTTGCACAGTACTGTATGTATTTCTAATGTCAGAATAATTGTTACAGTCTAGGAGGAAGTGCATCTCTGTCTCCACCTCTCCTGTCTTACAGTGACCACATAAACGTTCCTCTTTGGGCAACCATGACTTTTTATGTCTACCTTTTTCAATTGCTAAGGTGTGGTCACTGAGCCTGTATTTGGTCAGGATCGGTCTCTTCTTTGTATCTCTGACTGTATTTCTGCCTGTGTGTGTTCTCTGCTTAGGGCCCGATAGCAATTCAGTTTACTTTGGGATTTGGTACTGGTCTTCCAATGTTCCAAATATATGGTTTTGATTTGTTTTATTGTTTGGTTGACTCTAATTGGCGGTTCTGAAGCAGTGCTGACCTGAAGCTGGTTTGTGTTAGTACTGATTAGTTTAAATAGGTTCAGAACCAGCTGACTGAGGGGATACTTTCCTGGGCTGACCTCTTGGGTTTTTAGAGCTTTACTGTAATGAGTTTTCCGGGCTAGTTTTTAGATGCTCAATGAAATTTTGTGCCCTTTTCTGGATTTGAATAATAATTGGATACCTGCCTAATTCAGCTCTGCATGCATTGTTTGGAGTATTCCTATGTACCTGTAGGATATTTTTACAAAATTCTGCATGCAAAATTTCAGCTGGATGTTTTTCCCATCTAGTGTAGTCTTGCTGACTAAGTGGACCCCATATTTCAGTTCCGTATAGCACAATTGGCTGTATCACACAATCAAATATTTTTGTCCAAATTCTAATGGGGATATTTATCTTATGGAATCTTCTTTTGATTGCATAAAAAGCTCTATGAGCTTTTTCTTTTAATGCATTGACTGCTAGACCAAAGCTCCCTGATGCACTGATTTTTATTCCTAGGTAATCATAACTTTGTGTATGTTCTAGGGTGGTGTTTTCTAGAGTAAAGCAGTATCTGTTTTCCTCAGACCAGGGCTTTTTTTTGGAAGTCCATAATTTTCATCTTTTTAAAATTTACTGTCAAGGCCCAATTTTGACAGTATTTCTCCAGCAGATCCAGATGCTGCTGTAGCCCCTGTGCTGTGGGCGACAGCAGCACCAGGTCATCTGCATAGAGAAGAAATTTAACGTCTGTGTTGTTTAGGGTGAGGCCAGGAGCTGCAGATTGTTCCAGTAACACCGCTAACTCATCAAACACGGTTGGACTCAAACTGCAGCCCTGCCTTACCCCACGCCCTTGAGTGAAGTATTCTGTTCTTTTTTTCCCTATTTTTATTGCACACTTATTTTGCATATATATTGATTTAATTATATCATAAGCTTTACCCCCTACGCCACTTTGCAGAATTTTGTAATAGAGGCCCTCATGCCAAATTGACTCAAATGCTTTCTTGAAGTCTATAAAGCAGTCAAAAAATTTTCCTTTGTCTTTTTGGTGCACATGTTTATTAATTAGGGTATGTAGGGTGTAAATATGATCACTAGTGCGATGTTTTGGAAGAAAGCCAATCTGACTCTTACTCAAGACATTGTGCTCAGTAAGGAAGGCCTGTATTTGGGCGTTTAGAATACTGCAGAAAACCTTCCCTAGGTTACTGTTCACACAGATGCATCGGTAGTTGTCGGGGTCAAATTTGTCTCCACTTTTGTAAATTGGGGATATAAGCCCTTGATTCCAGATGTCAGGAAAGCATCCTGTCTGTAGAACCAGATTGGTTCTTCTGCATTTCAAAGTTACTGTGTTTCAGCATTTCTGTTCTGATACTGTCAGGGCCACATGCTTTTTTAGGTTTGATTTTTTCAGTTGATCTTTCAGCTCTTTAAAGGTAATTGGGTTTTCTAATGGGTTTTTATTGTCCTTTATTGTTGATTCCAATATTTTTAGTTTTTCTTGGATTTGTCTCTGTTCGAATTTGAGATTGCTTGGAGCAAATTCCTTATATAAGTCTTTAAAGTGTTTTTTCCAGATTTCTTGCTTTTGTAGGGCTAATTCATGATTTGTTTTGTTACTTAAATTATTCCCAGAACTGGTTTTGGTGAATAGAGTCTTCAATTTCGATGAGAGTTTTGTGAATGTGTTTTTATTTCTTCTCTTTTAGGGTTTGTTTATATAGTTTCAATGTTTCACAATATCTATGGTGTAAATCTTGGTTTTGTGGTTGATGTCTTAATTTTTTCCTCATTGATTTGCTTTTGACATCAGACCATTTTTCTTTTTGGGTTTCTCTAATTATTTTGAGGTTTGCTTTAATTGCTGATTGATTGAAAATTTCACTTTTCAATTTTATTTATTTTTTTCAAAATTTCACTCAATTTCATCATTTTAACTGCCAGATTTATGCCATTTGTTAATGCCAACTGTTAATGAGGTTAGTAATTTCAGATGAACTGATTGCTTTCGTGAATTTTTCTATGCTGTCTGAAGCCCATCTGTATGTTTGATTGAGATTGTACAGCTTAGAGGGCTGTGTTTCAATGTTCCTGGGTCTTTTCAGGTACACATTGATTTGACAGTGGTCTGAAAATGGGGTCTGTGCTCTGACAGTCAGTGTCGGGGGGCTGGCTGGGCCAGGACTGCAGCATAGCTGAGGTACTGCTCCTGGTTGACTCTGGGCCTGTAGATGGGGAGCCTGGGGGGATTGGGCTGAACGGGGCACTGATGGGCAGCAAGTGCCCACTGATGGTTCTGCAGTGCTGGTGGGATGGGGTTGGAAGAAGGGGGGGCCTCCTTCTGTACTGGGCTCTGCTGGGGGGCAGGTGGGGAGTGCTGGTAGGGCTGTAGGGCTGGAGTGCTCTTTCTCTCTCTCTCTCATATGGCATTGGAAACCCTGAAACCTGTCATCCCAATTATGACAGTGCCATTAGTGTTGTACTTCCCTTTAACCCCCTGCTGTGGGACAGTATACTCCAGTATTGCTCAGACTGCATGTCGACTGGTTTGTGTTGCAGCCCCACTAATGAGACATACAGGAAGCTGAGTGTGGATGAGATGTACATGGTGGACTCTGGTGGTCAGTATCTGTGAGTATTATAAACGAGTGATTGTGTGCTTTAATATTCATTATTTCACATGCTGCTCTATTGCCTCATATGAAAACTGATATTGTTTGGTCTGTGTTGAGGCTATTTCTTGTCCTTCAAGTGCTTTGAGCATCAATAATGCATTTTATTTTATTTTTTACTTTAGTGACGGGACCACTGACATTACTCGCACCGTGCACTGGGGGAAACCCACTGACTTTCAGAAGGTACAGTCTAGAGTAAAGGAAAGTTCAAGGGCATTGTGGGTAATTATATCTTATAAGCGTCAGCTGCCTTGAGCCCTGAGCCCATCTGTGCGTGTCTTAGGAAGCTTTTACTCGGGTGCTGATGGGAAACATTGAGATCTCAAGAACCATCTTTCCTGCAAACACCAGAGGTGAGTGTGTCCTGTCTCTCACACAAACAAATATACACATACACACACACACACACATATGCTTACAGGATCATGCCTATATGAACACACACACACATGCACATCCACAGAGATGTGCTTACATGAACACAGAACAACGACATACATGCTTATGCAAACACACGCAAACACAACCACACACACACACATGCATGCACACACACACACACACACATGCAAATACACATGCAACATGTTTGAATATGGGTGCACACACAGTACTGTTTATGGTTATTAGTGCTACCACAGCCTGTCCACTAGATGTCACTCTTTATTCACTAGCAAGCATAAGCTCATGCTGAGGCTGAATGCAGGTTCATGCGTGTCGCTGCACTGCTGGTACCTATATGTTGTCTTTATCCCTTAGATCTATTTTTCACTCTTTGCAGGTGTGAACATAGAGATGCTGGGCCGCAGGGCATTGTGGGAGGTTGGACTGAACTACGGCCATGGGACAGGCCATGGTGTGGGCAACTACTTTGGTGTACATGAATGTAAGGCTGCTTTTTTCCATAACTGTGCTACAATATGAATATTGCCACTGAGAGACCTCAGAGATCAGAAATCACGCCGCCAATCACCAACTGCTAGAACAAGGAAAACCTCATTTCTGTCTACATAAACATGATAATGCATTATTTTCAAGATAAAAATAATTGTAAAAATGTGCCAGGCAGCCCCACAGGGTGAATCATAGTAAGTGACAGCATCATTCAGAGAGAAGTGCTTCAGTCAGTTGGGTTCTCCTGTCTCTAAAGCTAATTGGGCCCCTGCAGCTCAAATTGTGGTGTGCAGTGTGAAAATAAGCAGCGCCTGGCGGCACAAGTTTCCAAGTGTGGCTTGTCTATGCTCTCCCGAACTAATGGAAAATATAGAAGTGATGGCATGGGCCTACAGATACAATTGGTCATTCCAAATTGGGAGAACTGACTTTTTTAAATCAGTCAGCTTTGATGATGCGTGACATTTTAATCTTCATTCATCATACGTTTTCGCAGGGCCTGTTGGCTTTCAGACCAATAACATCCCATTTGAAGAGGGCATGTTCACCTCCATAGGTAAGATACGGCAAGGCAGCCGTGACATTCAAAAAGAATATGCTTGTATGTCAATCTTTCTGAGGTGAAAAGTGTAGAAATAAGGCCAAAGCACACATTTGTTTAGCATCTGTTTCGCACCTGCTTTTCTGCTGCCTTGTATTTTTAAGTTGATGTGAAAATCAATAAGCGGTGACACTATGAATTTTCTTGACTTCTTCATTTTCTCTTTCAGAGCCAGGCTACTACAAGGAAGATGACTTTGGAATAAGGATAGAAGATGTTGCCGTTGTAGTACCAGCAGAAACTAAGGTGGGAGTACACAATTTACTACCCAGAATGACCTTTATGCAGAAATGAGCTTACTGAATATGGATTTAAAAAATCACTGATTAAATGCAATAGTAGCAGTCCTCACAATAAGTGAAAATGAATCAGTTCAGTAGTTCTCAAGCACTGCATTCATGCCAGAAACGACACTACATTGAAGTAGTATTGCAGGCCCTCTCCCACAGGCAAGTTTACACTGTTCTCTGTTTGATTCCACAGTATGGTCACAATTACTTGACCTTTGAGACCATTTCTCTGGTGCCTTACGACAGGAAGCTGATAGATACATCCATTATGAGTCCCCAACAGGTAAGCATACAGCGCAACCATAATTAGGGTCCCCCCGGGACTGTTATTCAGAACATGGTGACAATACGCTTTGGTGCGGGGAAAGTCCCTCGCCGTCTGCCATTGAAGGTTCTTTGCGGAAACTAACGAGCGTTTCCTTCAGAAAGCTCCATTGTGCCTAGTGCTATGATGACTGTTTTGCAGGTACACACACTTCTGTTCTCTTGAACTCCAGGCCAACTGAGGGATGTTATTGTGAGAAATAGGCCATTGACTCCTGTCATGATAAAACTGTTAAAAAGCTTTACTATAAGTTGTTCAGTGCAACAGCTGCAAACGCCCCCGCCGTAACAGCACAAATGTAACATTTTTTTTACTTTGCATTTCCCGTTTCTTTTTTTTGGACCAACATTGCCGGAGGTTGTTTTATTTAGTCTTTGGGTATATTCATTAAGCTATTTCCTAACCTCAAATTGTTACTGTTTTAGACCTATACATGTTATGATTTTTTTGAAGAGATATTGAGATTTACACTGTCACGGTTATTAGCAGCCTTTGCTGTTTCGCCATTTGGTTTTCTTTTTGGCGTCGTCAGGACGCTCTATCGGGACGCTCTATCGGATTTTTTCCGCCTGGTTTTATCTTTTCTTTCCAATCATTATCCTTATTCTTTTTACCTGTTACCCTTTGTTTTCAAGGTCTTTTGCCTATAGAGCTTTGGATAACAGGTTTTATTTTCTGTACCTTTCTTTAACTTGTTTTTTCGAGTTTTTGCTTTGTTTCTCTAACCTCCTGTTACGCCTAGTGATTTAGTGAGTGAGGTTCTTTAGTTATTTATTCTCGCTGTTTAGCGAGATACGCCTCTGTTTTTGACGGTGCTTTGATTTGCCTTGTACTAGGGAAGTTTTGCTCCCGTTCTTTTGTTTATCTCCTCCCTGGTGCGGTTCTTCCGCTTTTGTGGCGTATCTTTCTAGATACGTTTTTAGAATCCTTATCGGTCGCGTCTGGTTCTCCGAACCTTACTCTAACCCTCACAGGTACGTGACCCTTAAATTTACTCCTGTGTTGTGCTTCTAGCTGCAGTGGCTGGATGCGTACTACAAGAAGATCCGTAGCATTATGGGCCCAGAGCTGGACAGGCAGGGTCTGAAGGCAGAGAAGGACTGGATGATGAAGAACACAGAGCCCTTTGTGCGTGCTGGAGCCCCCACCATCCTCTCCTCCTTCACTTTGACTCTCTTAGTGCTGTGCAGAGCCCTACTTCAGCACCTCTCCTAATACCGCCCCCTTCCCCACAGCCTCCAGGCTCCTGCCGTCTTCTCCTCCTTCACTTTGACTCTCTTAGTGCTGTGCAGAGCCCTACTTCAGCACCTCTCCTAATACCGCCCCCTTCCCCATAGCCTCCCGGCCCCTGCCTCGACCTCTACACCAGGGATGGGCAACTACTGGCCTCGTGGTCTGGTGTGTATGCAGGTTTTTACTGCCACCAGTTACCCTGGTTCAATCAGCTAATTAGTCATATACACCATCACCGATTCATGATAAACACTACAATACATGCATACCGGCACAAAAACATTCTATAGCTGCTGTTGATATCACAGAATGTAGCTAAAATATCAGATCATGTAAATGAATGGGCTAATTAAATAATTGGTAACTGGTGGCAGCAACACCGACCCATGAGGCCTGGAGTTGCCCATCCCAGCTCTACACATCTCAGGTAAAAATGTTCCAGAGCATGGATGCTCAGCCCTGGCCCTACACCTCTGCAGGGTATGGTGGTCAGCAGATAATGCAGATTCAACTGTAATTTATTGAGTGAACTATTTCTACTGGATTTGTTGTTTTTTATTAATCTATTTCTATCATAAAAAATCTCAAAGTAATGTGAAGCTCAGACTCATGGTATGAAATTAAAATGTAAAGAATTGTTCATGTGTTTTATTTGTCTGCGTGTTTGACATAAAATCTTCTTCACAGAAAATTATCTTGTTCTTGAGTTGACAAATAAAACTATTCCCATGTAAGTTTAATGTAAAGAATGGTTCTGAAGCTAAAATATTCTTCATTGCAGAAACCTGCAAACAACGTCAAATTTCACAAGGTCATAAACTAAACATTTATGCGAGTGAAGGGTATAAATATTTAAATAACTGACGCACAGTATTGTGCTAAATGGGTCATGGCGTTTGCGATCAAATAAACTGACCTGATCTCAGATGCTTTCAATGTTACTCATACAGCGCTGTCATCTTTCCTCCTTAGTCAGACTAGACTCCACTAAAATCTATGAGGGTTACACAGCAGGTAATTCCATTGGTCTGTTCATGCTTTTTTTGTGTATACTGGCAAACGTCATCCTGTGGAGTGTAATGAACAGTTACAGGAAATGAGCATCGTCCTCCCCCCTCCCTCCTCCAAGAAAGCTCCAAGAGAAGCAGCTCTTGAGAACCTCCCGTGCCACATGCGACATGCGTGCCAGAAACGGCATTGTTGCCAGGCAACATTTCCGTGAGAGCCTCGGGAAGGTGCGTAGCGCGGTTTCCGTGGCACCTGCTTTTTGTTCACACTTGTCAAAAATAAGTTTCGCATAAACCCCAGAAAAGACTCAGGTTCACTGCACTGCGCATAAATAAAGTGTGAATTGCCAGAAACTAAAACATAACGTGTCATTCAAAATTGAACGTGTATTGCCAACGGTAACTGCATGTCTTTCTTTTGACTGGAGCAGAGAGAGCCCTTTATTCTCATGAATAAATGCATGAGGCATTTAAACAACTTCTATGGTTTTATGATCCCCCAGTGCAGGAATCATTTCAGAAGTGGGGGAAGTCCAGATGAACTTTATTCTATGGTGATTCAGTAGTTTGTACCTTTTTATATTAGCAATCTCCAAATTGCATGAAGCCGGCCTAGAAATAGCAAACAGGCACACAGCAGACGCTAAACCACAGGGTAGCTAAGTGTCCCAGACAGGAAAAAAAGATCTTGTTTACAGAGCAGACAAGAGACTTTACTGTCTGCAAATCATTACATAATCACTGTGTGGATAAACTCAGGACAGTGCAAATGTCAACCTAGTTTACCGGGTGCATAGTTGCCACATATAAAAATCCCAGGGAATCAAAAGCCTGTAATGTGATTCACATCATACAGCTTATAGCGTAGCAATCTAAATGTTTTGCTTCTGTCTGTGCACCTGTCACCAACAGTTCAATTCAATTTATTTTGTATAGCGCTTTTTACAGAGAACTGTCACAAAGACGCTGTACAGAGAAACAGAATTGGGCAAAACCAGGCCTGAACCCCCAAACAGCAAACGAGGTAAAAACTCCCTGGTGGGAAGAAAAATACTCAAACGGTGACGAGACGAAATCTCAGAAGGAACCTGGCTAGAGAGGGAGCCCATTCTTCGCTGGTTGGCCCGGTTTAAACTAAAGGTAGAATGGATGGTAACAGAATGTAATGAGGGATCTAACACAGTAAATAATCAAGTGGGTTGAAAATTTTACAGTCTGAGATAGTAAACAACACAATTTAATGTGTGTATTGATGTATGAGTGTGCAGGCTGAATTCTCAGATATGGATACACAGTCATTGTACAGATGGGTCAAACCAATTACAATGTACAGAAATGTGGGTTGCAATTGAAAGTGCTTTCACGCTTAGTTCTATGGGTATGTTGTAGGCACATTAAAATACCGTGCAGTTTCCAGGCAAATGTGTTGAGCTCTTTCTCTCCGCCTACTGTTATTTGCTATTTGTGATTTAGCTGTGACATGCTAATTCTATTTGGGGACATTCAGAAAACTGCTTGTTCAACATTCAATGCATTTAATCTGTTCATGGTGTATAACTATAACTTTCACCAACTCAGAACCTTTCACAACTTACAAGTTTGTTGTACATAAATGACTCTACATAAAAACTTTTTAATACAGTGGGGATTTGAGTTTTTGAAAAATGTGCTTGTACCCAGCCAACTGCATCTGTGTGCAAATATCTGTCATGTTCATTGCAGTTTAAAGCTATTTTCGGTGTTCGGGTTGAACTGATTTTATACAAAGTTTACTCACAAGAGATAAACATAAATTTGATGCTTAAGAGACTTGCTTTCTTCAAATGCATTTTTTGTGCCTCTGTGAAATTTGCTTGCTATTCATTTCTCTTCTGCTGGCCTCCAAGCTTTGTAGTACAAAAACAGGAACTTCAGACTGCGTGCGTAGACAGGGATCCTATCATACAGTGTGAAAACAAAAACAAGCCATCCTCAAATCATGTGGTCTGCCAGAACTCAAAAATAACTGTTTTTTTTTTTTTAAACTAATGCAAGTGAGTGTCTACAGACACCCATGTGCACACAGACACACATCTCCTTGTGTAGACAATCTCTCTCTCTCTTCCTCTCTCTATCTCGCTCAGACACACAAACACATGCAAACACGCACGCACGCACACGCACACGCACGCACACACACACACACACACACACACACACACACACACTGATCTAGCCCGGTGGTGCACCCTCTGTGGTGTTTCTAAAACTCTGCTAGTGGTTCGGCTTAAATAACATTCCCTACCCACAGAGCTCTTGCTCTTATAATATTGTCATCTTTCTATACCTACAGGCATTTTTTATTTACTTTCAAGAACAAGATCACATGCAAACATGGAGTGGGCTTCTTCATTCTGTTTTCTTTGTGACATAGACAAAATAATCCAGTCCAATCACTCAGCAATGACTGGACCCTGTCTTACACTGTTAAATTCACACAACATTTGCTCTGTGGCCTGTGGGTATCAGACAAATCTATCTATCTACTATCTTCATTACTAACTTGAGTGTGCAGTTGATTCACTGTTACATTCCACACGCACAATGTTACAAGTTATTGTTTTCTTCTCTTAACTGCATACACTCAACAGATACAGGAAGAAAAGATGCTTTGGAAAACTTGTAGTCATCTCCACCCAGATGATTCACTTCTGAAAACGCGTGGTCTGTTTTGCAACTAGCAAACAAGAAGCGTTTGAGAAAACCGGCCCTCTAGCTCTTCATTTGGTAGCAATAAGCACTTCAACTTTTAATAGAGAATATTGTTCGCTTCATCAATACATTAACACATGCGCTATAGTATGTTTGACCTACAAGAACCTACCTGTGTCTGTGATAGTCACAATGTGTATGTCATATATGTACATACATGTGTATGTGTGTGTGCATACTCCCTCCTATGTGTATTTGCTGACAAGACTTACACAATACACAATGGTATATAGTACTCTAGGCATATTGCCCATGGACTCAGCTCACATTAGAGCAGATATCTCATGGAGAAACATGTTTGGGGTTAAAGGGTGGAGGGATGGGAAAAACGTGATTTTTAAACGTGATTCAAAAGCATTGTTTTAAGTCACAATATTACTTGTGTTGTTTAAATATTTCTGCTTTAAGCAACTACCTGCATAGTTACAAAATCATGAGAACTTTTTGGACTTCTAAGAATTTCTGTAGGCAGTCAGACTCTGGGTCCTTTCTCCACCTATCTCCAAGGCAACATGTGCACAGTCGTCTTCACCACCAGTGTCACAAACTTCCGGCCTCAACAAAACCTCCAAAAAAGCTTTAATCTGACGTTCCTTTGCAGCTGTGTGACTTCCTCTCACACACTGTCTTCCACTCCTCAGAGCGAAGAGTATTTTTTACTCTCTCTCTGTTTCTCTCTCTCTCCATCTGGGTGCCTGTGTCCCGGAGCCGTGAGCAGAGCAGGCAGTGACCATCGGAGTTGGAGCAGCCATCGTTTTTTTAGACCAAGACACCATTTGTTCGTCGCTCTGCTTAAGATGCTGAGGCGGAAATCCTCTAATGCCTCAGAGAAGGAGCCGGCCCAGGTGTCCAAGAGGAAGGTAAGTTGATGGGGGTGGGGGGGGGGGGGGGGGGGGGGGGTTTGGAAGGTGGGTAGGCGAGAGTAGGCGTAAATGCCAACTGTGGTCTTCAACCTCTGAGTGCATGGCCAGAAAAATGACTCAACACCGCCACTGTTGACATTTATACAGCCCTTTGTCAGATGAAACATTGCATAGATCTCTGTGAAAAGCTGTGTCTGCTTGGTTCAGAAGCGGGAGCACATTAAATGTTAGAGGAATGGGTGCTGCCATTGAGATAGTGTGCACCTTTCAACAGTCTCAGATAAAGAAAGAAAAAGGTGTTGCAGAGGTTTTCTATTTAAAAGCCTCCTTTTCGGAAGATGAGGTGAGGGGTGGTTAGAGAATCAAGGAGAGCTCCTGAGAGTGAATATTCAAAATGCGTTTGTATAAACCACGGTTTATCTAATAGTTTATCTTACAAACCTAGTTAAGGGTTGGATCCCTTTAAATAGGTGTTAGAAAAAGTCAGCACTTGAAAGATCAGGAGATACTGTCACAATCCTCTTGATACAGCAAAGATCCTTCTCGTTATTTGTCCAAAAGGTGAAGAGACTCAAAACACTTCCTTGTCAAACCACATCGCAGGGCTGCGGGTGGGCTTGGCTCTAGTCTGTCATCACTAACCTGTTTTTTGTATTATACCAATCAAACAACACTTCAGCATAACAGAAACCTTATCCTATTAGTTATGCATCAGACAGTGCAGAGAAATGTATTCCCACAAAACGGTTGTAAAAATTAGCCATGTCCATAAATTCAAGGTATATTCAACTGCAAAATATTTATACATTATTCATACAAAACTGCTTCCAAAATCACAATGCTTTTTTGGAATGTGATACTAGTGGTTTATTGTGGCCACCAGAGATGTGGAGTCGTTCCATAGCTGTCTTCCAAACAAACTCAAAATCTTCTTGGCAGAAATGTTTCTTGCCAAAAAGGTTTTTCAGATAAAACTGACTGATCTGTTTAAATCGTTCACTGCACCAGTTACTGAAATTAAATCATGGAGACTGATGTTCTGTATGCATTTGTATCATCACAATTAATTAAAATCTGTAAATAAAGGCACTTTTTCAGTTGCCAAGGCTTTACTGTTTTAATTTTTGTTCTCCCACACCAAAGCCGTTACAGTTTCTGATAAGAATTTGTTCATCTTGTCAAAAGAGGGGTGTCTTGAGAGAAGTTTGGTCTGATTTAGAGCAAAACAACAAAGAACAGAGGCATGCAGAAGACAGGCTGTCCGCTGGGTACATATAGAAACGCCTGCAGCGATTGGCTGCGTGTACTGTGGATAAGCCAAGCCTACTTCCTGTGGTTAAACCCTGAGGCCGGATGGACGGGTGGAGATAACAGTCTAGGCCACAGTGGTAGGGCTAGGCTGTTGTGTGCTTCAAAAAAAAAAAACACCCGTGTGCGTTTCTCGAAAAGGAACTTCAGCTTCACAAAAAGCAGCTGCTGAAAACTGTTCAGCGAATTAAACCTGCCTGCCATATTTATAATGTTGATAGATCTCAGAATGCGCATCCATCTGCCACTGTCTAAAAGATTTTCGATTTCTATCGTATGCTGACTTTTTTTAGTTGTCGGCTTCCAAGAATCCTTAGCATTAAGATAGAATGTCAATTAATTAGTAGCTCCCATAAACAGATCGATTTATTCATGTGCTCTCTGCAATCTAATCACTTAGAGTCATTCGGTGCCTGGTCTACTTTAGCCTTTAATGAGTTAGCCTTAGCCTTAATTAACCTTTAAAGCCTGCCACTGCTAATCACCACACCTTTCAGACTGTTTTAGCGTGATAGATAAGGAGCGGTTTCTTGGTATGCAGGCTTGCAGCTCTTCTGGGAAGGAAGAGGGCCTCTTTTACGTTATCAGTGAGATTCGCTGACTTAGGCCATTTTCTCAATCCCCAGCGCTATCGATTTCTGATCTGGGAAAGGGAGAAATGATAATGTTTAACCACTTTTCATGCTGTTATTCAAGAATGCCGCTGGAGTTCAGATAACTTCTACCTGTGTTTTTGTATCTTCCCCAGAAACTGAATTGATTGCTTGCTCGTGTGATACCTGCATGGCTCCCCTTTAATGCCTCCTTGATAATACTGTAAACTGTTTTTTTTTTGTGGACCCCTTAAAGACTAGATTACAGGGTTTGTTGGATGCCTCTCGTGTCCTTGCAATGCTTGGCTTTCAGATCTTTGATGTCAGAAAGAAGATATCAGTCAGAAACACAATGATTCTGTGCTGTCACTTCATTGAGTTCATATCATTTGATTCATTTTGGCCCAATCAAGTCTTTTCACCCTCTTTTGTATGGCATTGTGGCTAGCCACAGGAAGCAGAGACATTTTTTTTGTTTTAGATGTACTAAGCACATAAGCAAGGCATAATTATACAAGGCATAATTTCAGCATACAGCGCAGGATGATCACGTACGTCACTGGTGTTGTGATGAATTGATTGGATTGTGCTACTGTCCACAGCATAACAATTTGGCCCATCTGGGCTTTACATGTTGTGTACTATCAGGCTTCTCCATGTTAAAAATAATCATTTTAATACAATGACCTTGAGTTGCATTATTCATTTGTTCAAGGACCACCTTCATCCGGGTTAACATGCACATGGTAGCGTGCATTTGACACGTCATCCATTTATGCAGCTATTTACTGAAGTGATTTAGGTTTAAGTACCCTGCCCAAGGGTACAGATGACAGCGGTACTGGCAGTAAACCCTGCCAGCCTGTGCCTACCAGTTTTATTTGAGAATATAAAGTGCTGTCTGCTGCCTTTATTGTTAGATCAGCAAACAAAGGAAGTGGCGAGTGGTTCGTTCCTTCACAAATAGGTGTGCTAGGGGTGTCTCGGTGGCGTAGCCTGTAAGAGCAACATCTACATGCTCATTGCGAGCCGCAACAATGGCAGCTTGAATCCGGCTGCACGACCTTTGTCCCTTTCTCTCACACCCATTCTTTCTGTTTATCTAGACTGTGCAGTCCAGTGAAGCTCTAAAATATAACTTTAAAAATATAGGTGCGATGACTGACACCAAAGGGGTTGGCTAGAATTGGGATTGGAAGCCTACGCCGTCTTCTGTCCTTGAAACATTCAATAACAATACAACAAACCCCAACAATACAAGAACAGGTCATTATAAAGTCAAATTTTTAGACAATTCAAGTTGAGCATATAAACATGTTGTATTTGTTTATCTAAGTCCACCTTATAAATATTGTTAACAGAAAAGGTGCCTAAGTCTCTTTTCTACACTATGGAAACAACAGGTTATCATATTCTGGTACACAAGAAGTATTCGGATTTGATTTTCTCAAAATAGACATTTTGTGACTTCAGTACTTTTAGCACCAGGGTCTTCAATCGTTCAGTAATGATATAAAGCAGGGAGTTATAGAAGCACAGGCAGTTCCTTTTTGTGGTTTTGTAAAGTCCTACATAAGAGCCTCAGTTTCGTCAGTAAGGCAGACGCACTGTTAAATGTCTGTCTTTCCATAGCTCTCCCTACAGAGGTCCAGCAGTTTCAAGGACTTCATGAAATCCAAGCCAACCTCCCCAGTGGTGGCGGACAAGGAGTTTCACTTGGATGAGACTGTGAGTACCTCAAGACCTCCCAATTCTGTGACCACCACCTTGTAAACAATCCAATAGAAACTAAATACAAGCTGCTGCTTTATTCAGTTCTGTTAGTCTAATGCAGGGAATGGCAATTTTATTCCTAGAGGGCAGATTTTAATTTCCACTAATTACTCTGATTGAGTTGGATAATTGCTTCTATACACCAACACCAGTTCACTCGTTGATTAGACCAGATTAAAACCTTTCATATGGGGACAAAACAAGTTATCAGCTGTGATTCACAAGCTCATCAACACATTTATCTAAATTGTCGAATCATGCATAAGATTTTGCTAACAATATAATTAAAAGCAGAAGTTTTCATTAAATTCGCAAAACAAATGTGGCCCTCCTTGCCCACCACGCATTATGTATAGCCTACAGTTAAATAAAATGAATATTACTTCATAACCTTTTGCCGTTTTTCCCTCTATAATACCATACTATGGACCGAGTAGCTATAGCAAGAATTCCATTTCCAAGTTTCCCTGGATATTTTGTGATCAGTAATACATACATAAGTGAGTGCGAATGGCACGCTCCCATGACTTCTGTGAGTAGATAACTTTTTTTGACCTTGTTTTTTGACATTGTAAGATTCATGGGTGTGTTAAAGAAACTCGTTCATACAGTATCTACTTCAGCAATCACAGAGCTCTGAATTATTAGTGTAACTTTCACTAAGGCTGCAAATATGAAAATATATATACAAATATAAGTGTGTGAACCTAGAAAATGTGCTGAACCTAGAAAAAAAAAAGTTGGAATTTTTTTTTTCTTAAACAGACGAGGAAGTTTAGCTTGATGGCACTTCCCCAAAAGTGCTAAAAATAAATGATTGTGCAAATCTCACAGAAAAGAAAAAAAAACATTAATTTTGTATGTAGGTATACTGCAGTCATAGCTTGCCCCTACCCTTGCAAATCTACAATGTTTTTTACTTTAAATAAATTACATGATTCTTGCCTGGATGAATTCCCTCACTGTTGAAAACAGTGCTGCAGTATAAAATAAAGAAAAGGAGACGTTAGAACAGATAGAGCAGTGGTCAAAGTGCGTGCGTGCGTGCGTGCGTGCGTGCGTGCGTGCGTGCGTGCGTGCGTGCGT
Source organism: Synaphobranchus kaupii (assembly GCA_029718625.1). Taxonomy (NCBI): domain Eukaryota; kingdom Metazoa; phylum Chordata; class Actinopteri; order Anguilliformes; family Synaphobranchidae; genus Synaphobranchus; species Synaphobranchus kaupii. The sequence goes on along the minus strand of CM056383.1, from coordinate 1,594,769 downwards.
GCGTGCGTGCGTGCGTGCATGCGTGCGTGCGTGCGTGCGTGCGTGTTCTGCAAAGCCATACTCCTGGCCCTCTCAGGGCAGCAGATTGTGAAATATCACTAAGCGCAGGGTGACTGTAACATTAAGGCTGCAGATATAGGAGGGGCACGCATGAGTCACCGTGGTAACTGTACCATACCCAGGTCTCATAGGCCTACTAGTGACACACTACCTGCCGCAATATTTTACCAGAAGACCTCACACTATGTTGAGTTTTCTGACTGTAATTGGCATTATTTTAGGTTCTCACTGCATTATGTACATGGTCCTACCTCACACCAGCACTGTTTTAATACACTCTGCTGCTACACACAGGCTACTGGATACAGGAGAAATAGAACAAATAGAAACTATTATGTACAGTGACCTCCACTATTATTGGCACCCCTGGTAATTACTTGAAGGGTTTCTTCTCCTGACATATTTTTCCATAGAGTTCAATAGGAAAATTTGTCGGGAGAACCAACCCTTAAAGTGATCCATCCATATCTACTGCATATCTGGCAGCAGAGTGATGGTTTGAGGCTTGTTTGATACCTCAGACCCTTGTCGACTTACAGCCATTTTACCAACCATATATTCCATACTGTACCAGCATAATTTACAGCTAAATCTAGTCCCACCCCCCAATTCCCATAGAGATCCATTCAAATGCAGAGACGTTATAGTATCGCTTGTAACAGTACCAGAAAATAAGATATCAAGAGTCTTTTGATGTTGTTGGGTCACAGACATCAGGAAGTCATGGCATGCAAAGGATATGTGACCAAATATTAAAAATTAATACTTTACACTTTACTTTATATATAAATGCAGGGGCGCCAATAATTGTGGCACATGTGGTTTTGTTAAAAATATATATATATTTTTTTCTCATAATAAATTTACTGTTACGTTCCGGGTATGAACTGGACCCAAATGCACGACTCACGCACAGGAAGTTTCAGAGATACTTCAAATAATTTATTTGCTTCGCTCAGAATCCCTCCGGAAGCATAGGGAGAATATTTAATATGACAGACAACCAGGAATGGACGAGGCAGGGGATGAGTAGGAGCGGGAGAGGCCAGGGACTGGATGGTGACAGGAATCCAGGCTGGTTGAGCAGAGGAGGAGCAGGAAGCAGGAGACAGGGCAGAATGCGATGGCACGAACAGCTGCAGGGAGCAGGGCAGGAGCACCGGCTGGATGCAACCACAGCGGCAGGATACTGACACACAGCTGCAGGCTGGTAGACTAGAGCAGTTAGTACAGCGAGGCAGGACAGGATGACCAGCGTGGTGACGCCGTTCCTGGCGAGAGCTGATCAAACCAGACAGGGCAGGACTAGCGAGTAAACGCTGAACACAAGACGAGGTTTTTAAGTCAGGCAAGACAGGACTAGATACAATGTATCCATGAGACAAAGACCAGAGTGTTACCACGAAGAGACTTAACGAACTGGCACAGGACAAAGAACACCGGGTGACTAAATACAAATGTTAACAGGTATCAATTAGGTGCCGCGTGCGAATGTATGCGTGAGTGATAAACGGAGTACGGAGTGTGCGGAATGCATGCGGAAAGGAGGGAAGGGATAGGTGGAATTAGAGTGGTGAACAGAGTGACACGAAAGGGAAAACCACGCCCAGTCTGCAGCACAAACATGATACGAGAGGGAGCAGGTAAAACACGGGACACAAAAGGACGGGAGTGAGAGCATAACATTTACTTCAATTAAAGGTTGGATTTTTCTAATTTTTTCAGTGTGAGATTAAGCTGATTCACCAAATGGTGAATTCTTTATAACCCTTTTTACTCATGTTTACCAGGGGTGCCAATAATAGTGGAGGGCACTGTATATACTTTTAAATGTGTTGACACTGGTATTGAGTGAATAAAAAATCTAGGACATTCCTGACATCAAAGGGGCCCTTTATTGCCTATGTTTAAGTGTTTACAGACATAAATAATTAAAATGTGAATCTGAGGGGGGCTGGATGGCTCATCCTGTTCTGCTGCATGGATAGACCCTACAGTCTGCTTTCAAATCTTGTCTATGCCAATTGTGATGTGCAATAGGATGGTACACAGCTGGTGCTAGCATCGCCCAGGCAATGGAGAATTTCAGTGAGGCAGGATTACAGTAGCAACCCCTGATGGTCGATTGGACAGCCACAGTCCACCTGTCCACCTGTGCACATGAAGTGTCTTTAATCTATATCTGTGTGAGCCTGACTTGTATATGAGGTGTAATAAGAAGTGGGTGCTGACACCATGGGGTCAAATGCAACTTGCTTAGCTGGAGTTTAAACCTCAGGTTTAAAACCCTAGACCACAGAACTACATTACAACTGGAAAAGCTATCAGAATCCTTGAAATAATGATTAGCTGTTCCAGTTGTAGTGCAGTTCTGTGGTCTTGGGGTTTAAACCTGAGGTTTAAACTTCAGCTAAGCACGTTGCAATTGACCCCATGTGTAGAGCACAGGATTGTCTGCACTCTCCTGAATTCATAATGGCAGAGGTGGAAAGTCCAGGGGTCAGAAAGTAAAATCCTGCCATTTGTTTCTTCCAGCCATGAACTCAGCCAGCTGATTTCACCAATCAGTTGTACCTCCTGGCTGACGAATTGTCCTAATTAGCAAATGCAGGTGATTCGAACAAAAATACTGGGGAGGGATTTCACTTTCTGAACCTGGATTTTTCCACCTCTGGATAGTAGCACTTGAAATGAATCCTGGCCATTAATACAGCCTTGCATTCCAAATTAGGGAAAAAAAGCGGAAAAGCATTTTATATCGGTCTATGTTTGTGTGCTTAGTCATTTGTGTGTTTGTATGTCTGTCTTTATGTAGTGTATTTCTGTGTTTAAGAGGGAAAGAAAAAATGACAGACCACTAAACCTGGCTGCATATTCCCAGAAAAACTTCAAACTTCAGAAAATCAACCACGTTAATTACATAGCCACCTTATATACATAAAAATGATACACAGATAAAATAATGCAACCTACTTTCCAGCTGCCAGAGGACATGTCTGTGGAGGATGCTGGGAAAAGCAGCGGTAAACTGGGGAAGAAATGGCGGGCTGTCATCACCCGCACCATGACCCGCAAGACCTCCAAAATGGTGCAAAAGGCCCTGGCAGAAGAAGGGGTGAGTTTGTCCATTCCAGACTTATATAATTAACCACTTTATTTGTATTTATGACATGTCTCTCATACCCATGGCACAAGAGAAAGTATTCATGGAATATTAATAGAAAAAGCATAAACTGCATAAATCGTGTGTTGTCGTGGAATTTAAAGCAGCCCTGGACCAAGAATGCCCAACCCTGGGCCTAGATAGCTACAGGGTCTCCTGGATTTCATTCTTACTCACTACTTCATTTATGACTTCCAGCAGTTGATCTTGGTCTTATTTTAAGGTGAAAAACAAGCAGACCTTGTGGTGATTAGTGATCCTTGGACTAGACTTTGTAAGCCAATGGAGCTATGAGCTGTGCTGTAGGGCAGTCAAACCCTTGCAGTAATATCAGAGCACATTTTCCAGTTTCCTATTTACCAACATTTTCCTGTTGTTACATTTACCATTATCATTAGTTTGGGCGTGAATAAGAATGCATGATGTAGTTAATCCACAAGTGATTCAATAATAGTTTTGTCAAATAAATATTTTAAGAATTGAATACATTTTAGAGCCATTTAAGAACCTAGCTCCCTCTGCTGGCAGGATTAAACCATGTAAAAACAGAGGGTCCCATATTGGCTGAATAAGGGGCCCTTAAACACTGAAGCTGTGAACAAGCATAAGACGCATACAGTATTATTATAGACATACTCAGCACCTCTCTGTATAGCCATGTGTTGTGTGTATTCTGGATAAGCATTTCACTCAACTGGGTTTTGCTGTGTGCTACAGGGAGAGATATGGGATTGAATCCAGGCCTGGGTTTCGCTGTGTGTTACAGGGAGAGATATGGGATTGAACCCAGGCCTGGGTTTTGCTGTGTGTTACAGGGAGAGATATGGGATTGAATCCAGGCCTGGGTTTTGCTGTGTGCTACAGGGAGAGATATGGGATTGAATCCAGGCCTGAGTTTTGCTGTGTGCTACAGGGAGAGATATGGGATTGAATCCAGGCCTGGGTTTTGCTGTGTGCTACAGGGAGAGATATGGGATTGAATCCAGGCCTGGGTTTTGCTGTGTGCTACAGGGAGAGATATGGGATTGAATCCAGGCCTGGGTTTTGCTGTGTGTTACAGGGAGAGATATGGGATTGAATCCAGGCCTGGGTTTCGCTGTGTGCTACAGGGAGAGATATGGGATTGAATCCAGGCCTGGGTTTTGTTGTGTGTTACAGGGAGAGATATGGGATTGAACCCAGGCCTGGGTTTTGCTGTGTGTTACAGGGAGAGATATGGGATTGAACCCAGGCCTGAGTTTTGCTGTGTGCTACAGGGAGAGATATGGGATTGAATCCAGGCCTGGGTTTTGCTGTGTGTTACAGGGAGAGATATGGGATTGAATCCAGGCCTGGGTTTCGCTGTGTGCTACAGGGAGAGATATGGGATTGAATCCAGGCCTGGGTTTTGTTGTGTGTTACAGGGAGAGATATGGGATTGAATCCAGGCCTGGGTTTTGCTGTGTGCTACAGGGAGAGATATGGGATTGAATCCAGGCCTGGGTTTTGCTGTGTGCTACAGGGAGAGATATGGGATTGAATCCAGGCCTGGGTTTCGCTGTGTGCTACAGGGAGAGATATGGGATTGAATCCAGGCCTGGGTTTCGCTGTGTGCTACAGGGAGAGATATGGGATTGAATCCAGGCCTGGGTTTCGCTGTGTGCTACAGGGAGAGATATGGGATTGAATCCAGGCCTGGGTTTTGCTGTGTGTTACAGGGAGAGATATGGGATTGAACCCAGGCCTGGGTTTCGCTGTGTGCTACAGGGAGAGATATGGGATTGAACCCAGGCCTGGGTTTTGCTGTGTGTTACAGGGAGAGATATGGGATTTAACCCAGGCCTGGGTTTTGCTGTGTGTTACAGGGAGAGATATGGGATTGAACCCAGGCCTGAGTTTTGCTGTGTGTTACAGGGTGAGGGTGAAGAGGAGGCTTCCACGTCCCGCATGTCTAAGGACTGGACACAAGACCTCTGCCCCAGGCAGCGGACGTCTGTGTGCTCCAACGAATCAGAGGATACTGCCCACCCTCCGTTTTTCCGCCAATTTTCAGGCTGTAAGTACACAGTGATGCATCAGGAAGCATTGCACAGGACGCTTTTGCTATTTTTTACAACAGTGGTCCCCAATCCTTTTCCTGGAGATCAACTGTCCAGTAAGATTGGACTCCAACTCTAACAAAGCACACCTTATTCAACAGATTCAACAGCTAGAGATCTCATTGAGCTGCTAATTAGTAGAATCAGGTGTGCCAAATTAGGATTGAAATGAAAACCTACAGGACAGTATATCTCCAGGTACAGGGTTGCGGACCACCGTTGTACATAATTGCAATGAAGTTGTGTAGGGTTGTGGTGATAACTTTTTGGGGAACTTTTTGTTTCTTTTTTTTTTACCACTCCCAAACTACAACTTTTAATCTTTGTTGTAAATAGATCACAACCATTGACATGCTGTACAGTTATTTTACAGACAGAGCTGCTACACTTGCTCTGACTTTGCAGAGGCATTTTGGTCTGAAAAAGATAACGCAGAATAATCACACTTTTACATGGACATAAATATTGCACATAAACAAAACCCACAGGGCATCTGATGTTATTTGCATAGTAATGAAAACATCACAGCACCTGGGTGTTGAGTAGATGCACTACATATATTTCATTGCTTTTGTTGTTGAATTATGTTATCGAATGTATTACATTCCAAAGCTCTTTTTTTTTTTTTTTTCCCAGTATTCGTTCACATTCAGTCCATATACGTTTCCATATACTGTATATGTTTATCATTGAAACAAATATAATGTGAAAAACAAGGCTGAGACACAGCTGTCCTGCTATCAACAGATGTTCAGTAAAGAAATTCATGTCCACAGAGCAGAGCTATTAGAACTGCAGCCCCGCAGCGCAAACTCAAGACGTCGTGCAGATATTCTCCGCATGGGGGGCGCTTCAAATTACGATGGCTACAGCTCGAGGGAGACGCTAAACTAGTGCTGGAAAATGGCACCATTGAGCACCCAGAGCAGAAGGCGAGGGTTATATATGAGTCTGATTTGCTCTTTCCCAGAACTTCACATGGTCTCCATCTAACTGTGCAATAAAAGTCATATAAAAGCTGTTTCCTTGCCTCCCTGGGACCTTGCTTATGGTCTTAAAGCAGAGGCCTTTACCAGTCTTGGGTCAAACACAAATCTGAAATACGTTAACTCTTTAGGCCCCATGGAAATACACTACTGTAGATCCAAGAGAAGCTTCAGCTAAATAATGTTCCCAATCAAAACATACAATGATACTTATGAATAATATGTATGAAAGATATATGAAAAAAGAACTACATTTTTGTGATAATAGATGCTTCCTTTTTTTTTAACGATTATCAGTGATCCGTAGGAATTTTACTAGTGTCTAAAGGGTTATGATATTTCGAAGTATTTTACTTGTTTGTGGTTTATATTGGAAATGTGTGTGTGTGTGTGTGTGTGTGTGTGTTGGGGGGTATTGGGATTGGAACAGAATAATGAGAGTACTGGGAAATTAAGGGGGATGATGTGAGACGTGATGATGAAATCACTGTGGACAGGTGGAGACAGACAGAGCCTGGACAGTGGTTACGGTCAAAGAGACAGCATGAGGCTGGAGGACTCCGCCTACACCGGGCCCTTCTGCGGGCGTGCCTGTGTCCACACGGACTTCATTCCCAGCCCCTATGATATCGAGTCTCTCAAGCTGCAGGTGAGGCCTGCATTCATGCAGACTTGGGATAGACTTGTCCGGGACGTGTTTTGATAGTTTGAATCAGAAGGAAACAGACATGCATACAGACCATTTTGGTTACCTGCTACTTTATTGGTACATTTTGTTCTGGGAAAGGGGTATAAAACTGGTGCCTGAATAACACTGTCATTTTAATGGATCTGTCTTGCTTTTACCTGGCCCGCTATGTTTCACATTGTAAAGGAGACTATTTTTGCTTTTTTAATACATTTTTATTGATCTAAACTTTGGAACTACAAGTTTTACTTCACAAAGGACCAAATTCCTACATGCACTCAATTTACAGTGGTGCCTCTTTGGACTACACTGGACTAAATAGCATGAGCAGTGCATTGTAGCAGTGTATGTAAAATGTTTATGTGTGTATTGCAGATTGCATCAACTCATCTCAATGATCTGGGAATTTATTTTTATCGAGATTAAGGGAAACCTCTCTAACAGAACATAATTTCCCTGCAGAAAGGTGACATCATTGATATCATTGAAAAACCGCCAGTGGGCACATGGACAGGAAAGCTCAACAACAAAGTGGGGTCCTTCAAATTCATCTACGTCACCATCTTGCCAAAGGAAGTCACACCCCCTCAGAGGAAGAGGGCCCACCATAAGAATCACAGGTCCAGGCCCAAACCCAAAACCATGGCGGAGGTGCTGGAGAATATCGGCCTTACAGTAAGCACACACAGCACCCCCTATGTTCATACACCAGCCAGAACTCAAATATTCGGGAGTAGTGAAATTAAATACTGATCACTGCACAAACTCCAGGATGCAAAAATCCCACTACTGCACAAACTCCAGGAAACACAATACTGACCACTGGAGAAACCATGTAAGCACTTTGTCAAAAGCCAGTAAAACACAGATAAACACATCCAAACACCCATAAACATTGTTGAACACTGTGTCAAGCAACAGTAAGCACAGTCACACACTGTTGAAAGGAGTAAATATTGAGAACACTGGACAGGCCGAGAGATAAAAATCTGGATTCATGGAGGGGATAAAAAGGCCATCTTAAGCCCAGTTTTGATCACAGCAGTGACAAGATGAGACTGAATGTTACTGAGCAGAACACAGTCCAAAAGAAAACGCTGGTCAACAGATTAAATACAGTTTTCTCATAGACTACAACAGCCATCAGCAGATGTTCTAAGTTAGTAGTAGTTCACACTAAACAAAATGAATTGTTCTTTTTATCTTCTTCTTCTATCTACTTTTATAGTCTGTTCATTTGAGAGAAGCTAAATTTCATTATCAACATTCATGAACTAAACTTCATGAACATACACCACACACTTCCCATTCTGTGTTCACCATTCCTTGTGTAGAATTCCATGTGTAGTGTTCCACCACAGATTACTCAGCTCCACATTCTTAACATGAAATGTTCTATCCCTTTTCTGTTGACGCTGAAACATTCCAATTTGACGCACCTTCGGAAAATTCATCAAGGGACATGATCCAGAACAATAACGTGGCAATGGACATTCAGTCCTGTGTAACAGCACAGGAAACTCCTGTTACCCAAACCAGAACCTCCCGTAGTTAATAAAAACATTAAAAAGCTGACTGTCTGTTGAGTCTATTTAATCAGTGGCTAAACTTCGCCTCCAGGATCTTGGCGCCCTCCTCTCCATGCAAGGGTTTGAGGACCTGGAGGACTTTGGGGAACTGAAAGAGCAGCACCTCAATGAGCTGAACATCACCGACCCAGAGCAACGTGCCAAGATCCTGACTGCCGTGGAGTTGCTAAATGAATGTATGCCTGCGTTAGACCATCACACACACTCTCATACACCACATACGTGTACAGAGCATTGGAACATGGCAACACGTCATGATGATGGGTTCTTAAAATCACTGCCACGTGCTGTGCTGTAACACAAGTTGTTCCTGTGTCCTCTAAATATCATAGTACTATACTTAATTTTGCAAGACTTTTACCAGCACTTGTATAATCACTCATTTGCTGCATAGAAAAGGAACCAAAAATGCATACAGTCATTATTTCTTGGCAAAAGGCAAATGAGCTTTACTATTTTTCAAGTACCATTAATTTGGGGTGGTACAATTGTCCCAGTGAGTGTTTTTGTGGTTCTCCCTCCCCCGTTGAGGAATCTCCTTTGTCCTCTTTCACCATGCTGTGATCTTTCAGAACCCCATCCACCTCATTAACACCAATAGAAACATCTGTTATGTATCTGCATCTCCTGATTGCCTCTGCGTGGCTGGTGCTCTAGCCCCAAGGGCAGTTGTTCCAGATCGCTTAGCATGGCTAGTTGGACCAAGGCTAGCACTGTTGCAGATCACACAGGTACTAACTGAAAATAAGTGCATTTGAGACTGCACATGAACCAGAAGAGAGCAGGCTCTATCCAAAAAAAAAAAAAATTGACAGATTGCTAATTTCCTGAAATTATGGAAATTTGGTGGCCTCGAATCAATTCTGATAAATATAATATATCAAACTGATATAATTGCTTCAGGACACGAGTATAGATGGGAAGGAGGAAGAATTAAAATAGTGGCTCTCAACCCTAGTCACGGAGAGCTGCAGGACATGCAGGATTTTTGTTGTTACTCAGCACTTAATTGATCAATTAAAGCTGTTAATTACACACTTGGCTCACCTCACCTGGGTCTGACTTGGTTATGGAATTTTAGATGAAAATAAAACCCAGCAGATACCGTGGCTCCCTACGGCCAGGATTTAATATCACTCCATTACAGCATTCCGTTTCATTGCCGGTGTTAATTGTCTGTCCTTCTTAGCCGAGGGCGAGTCGGATGCGGAGGAGAAGAAGGAGACGGAGAAGGAGAAGGAGGAGGCGGAGAGAGAGGAGGAGGGGGGCAGTGAGAAGACGGATGTACCCCGAGACTCTGGTTGCTTTGAGAGCAGTGAGAACCTGGAGAACGGGCGGGAGGAAGCGGTCCCGGAACAAGGCCTGGAGCAGGAGGTCTCACAGAGCCCAGATACTGAGCTTAGCACTGTGGAGGTACAGCTGGAGGGCCTGACAGTGGAGGAAGGGGAGTCCTGAGTGACACATGCTGTGCCCTCCCTCCCTGCAGGTTCAATGTGTCACTGATGGGCCTGGAGACCTTAAAATCCACCGTCTGGACACTTCCAGAAGGACCACCGTTGCCCAAATCTGAATGTTTGTGTCAGGCATGCTAAGCAGTGACTGCACTCTTTTCCAATGGTGCCCTTAGGATTCTCTTTCAAGAACAGTCGCCTCAAATAAAGAGATGGTTAGGGTGAAGGCAACAAGTTCATTATGGTCCAGTAATGGCACTATTGCTTCCATTTTCAATTGCTCTGCTGACTTCAAGATTTCAAGTGAAATCCAATGGTTTCTTGGTAAGAAAATGTTATTTTGTATGTATGCTAATGGTGGACAGGTGATATACAGCATAGCATTAGTTGGCAATAAGACAGTTCCATTTTTTATAGGGCATAAAATTTGTAGAACCATATTTTCAGAAAATCTAATCTATTTTTTCAGCAAGGACTGGGATTCAGTCTGTTTTCAGTGTTTTCACTATCCTTGTAATTCTGTGTATGCATATATAATATGTTAATGTTTTATGAATATGGTTTTTTGTTGTTGTTTGTCTTTATAGATTGTAGCAGGTATACAGTGGAATATTTGTGGATATACTTAATTTTAAATTTTGAATGTAAAATGTTTTAAATTGCTTCTACAAATGTATTTTTGTTTTAATTGCAAATAATATTGTGCATTGTGTGCAGTTTATTGTGTAGTTACATATTGGCACCTTGTGCTAACAGCTGTAAAACATGTTCACAGCTGTAGTTCAAGTCAAAACAATAAGTCCCCACAGTCAAAACTATAATTAAAGTTAGCCAATTAATTCTTCTTTTACCCACAATTTTGCTATTAACTTCAAACAGTGTAAATTATTTAAACATTAAAATGCTGGGTGTTGAATGTCTGAAGTCATGTGACTGCAGTAGAAAACAACACTTGCACAGAAATACAATAGATGTAGTTAGTGTAATTACACAGGACAGTAGATATATACTGTAGTTACAGTGTAATAACACAAGCATGAGAACCACTTGATTTTTTTTAACACTCATTTGAACCACACATGATTCGATGTTAAGACAAGTTTTCTTTTAATTAACACACATCGACTCTTCATGTAAAAAGAAGTGGGAAGTAAATAAGAGGGACAATACAGAATCACAGTGTTATTACAAAGCAAAGTGAACCTAAATTCAACTCCATCAGTGAGACCATACATGTATATATTATATACTGTATTTATATATTCAAACCTTTTTTCCACTGACTCTTAACGACTTTCTTCTTCATATGATTCTATAATATAAACAATTACACATCCCTCCATTATCTTGAATGAAAATGTTACGCCAGTACATATGTACATCTGAAGGTTCAAGGTTTACCGAGCCTCACTAAAGTTTCTGTGCGGTTAAAGGCGACCTCAATGTTCGCAAGTTTTTTTCCTCTCTATTTCTCCCATCTTTATGAGCCTTTAAATCCACAGTCAATAGTAGCAATCCCTGGATTTGTTTTTAATTAAGTCAATAATGTCACTGTAGAGTAATTACCCACAGACTGTTCACCATATTCCATAAACAGGACAATTAAGTGGAGCAGGACATTACATTACAGGCATTTGCCTGAAGGACAAAATGCAGCTGCTATCAACTCCTGAGTTCCGCACTTCTTCATGAAGAAATCTCATTAGCTTCTGTTAAAAAAGTAGATCCAATTTTTTAAACGTGTTATTAAAAGGTGCACTATGCAGGATTTTTAGCATTGCTGTGGTCCTGTGTTTACAATCAAAGAAGTCCCCTGCTCATTCGTCAATCACATCCTGCATAATGCACCTTTAAGAGCTTGTCGTATAAGGGCAGGTAGGTTTTCTTTTGGAAAAACATTTTAAGTAGAAGGTAAGCCACACAGGGAGTTACAGTACCAATTACATGAATGACCTTCCCTTATGCAATAAAGCTCTCAGTGAAACACAGGGGCAGTAAACAGCAAGGTTTTCCCTTATGAACGCGTACAAATTGATCCAGTCTCTTGCTGTACGTTAATTTTGTGTGCATGGTCAGTCTACTCAATCCGGTCAGTAGTATGATCTGCAGTTATCTCGGAAAATGAAGGTTCAGTGTTTATTCCCCGCCCACTTGCTGTAATGCCATCATGATACATTCCTAAAACAACAGCTGTTACGTGTAGCTGCAATAATCAACCTTGGATTCAGAGTCTAAAAGCACGATAAATTATTGTTTCTTTAATGTTGCTGATGTGACAAACACAGGGTTAGGAGTCAAAGTTTCAGTCCCGCTGAAATATTGCAGCAAAGCAGACATGTTGTTGTAACACAACAAAAAGGCAATAGGAACGCAATGCACTAGCCGGGTGTATTGCTGTCCACCTGCCACCCTGCACCTATACTGAGTCTTTAACATTCACAACACCACTGTCTTTCAAATTCATAAAATCACCATCTTGAACATTCATTAAACCAACATCTTATTCACACTCAGAACATCAACACTTAACACCATGAGACATGCAGGGGATAACCAATCACGGGGGGTCGGACAAGAACAGGTCTGAATGTGGAGATGACCCCTACAGCTCAATGGTCAGATCTATCGGTTCAGCAGTCATGGCACCCTAATGCATACGCAGGTGACACGGTGTGTCATATCCTGGTCACGTTTTTGTTTTTAATTTTAAACTTGCCCCTCCTATTTTCTCCCATTTTGGGATGCACAATTGTACGCATGTTCATGCTCACCCGTGCAGCCTACTCTATCGATTCAGAAGAGCGCAGAGAGACACAAGTGTCTTGTGTCTGTCTGTCTGAAACACGTGTGATCAGCCACTGCTTTTTCCCCACTCTAACCTACCAGTTAAGCTCACACAGACACAGAGTCAGAGGAGGACCGTCAGTGTGGAGCTTGTGGAAGCACTGTGTGTGCCATGACTGACCACAGGGTGGCCCCAGTGCGCGATGAGACACTAAAGCCCTTCCCAAATTGTTTCCCTGCCCTGGGTAATGTTACATCAATTTCTGGTGTCTTTGCTGCCACCCCCCCCGCCCCCCCGCCACCCAACACACAAATGTTCTTGCCAGTGTGTCAAATCATTTCATTTCACAAAATCCAATTTCTCTGTAGCTGTCAGCAAGTGACAGACAAGCGCTAACAGGTTCTACAATCAGCCCCTCAATATAGTATGAAATAAGCCGATGTGTGAGAGAGGGATCATGGAGAAACAACTCTCGCTTATCCTTTCTGATAATGAGACAGCCGTGGAGCTGTGCAGCCCCGGGCTGGGAATGAAGGAAAAAGAGAAGAAGAAAAAAAAACCCTGATGAAGAACGATATAAACACTCAGAGCTATAGTCACAGTACAAAAGGATACAAGACAGTGAGGGGATGTGATATCAGCGGAGCATCTGAGGGAAAGTTGTGGCACAAACTGCGAGGCCTTCTATTCCTGAAACCGAGAAAACCTGGCCAAAAACCTGACAACACAAACACTGGCACTCAAACACAGCGCACTAACCCCCTCTCCTTTCCTCTTTCCATTAGGAATCGAAGCACATTTAGACACCATCCTCCATATACGTACATTAAAATAATGGCTTTATTTTATTTCAATCATTTCTTTTTCTTTTTTTTGCTCCTTTGCGTCTCATTGGTATATAAAAAGATTTTCTTTTTTTTCCCCCCCACATGGACAGTTTTGGACAGCTACCAAGAAATTATGTCAATGGGCTTCACTGCGGATGGCCTTAGTTTGCATGTGTTAGTGCAGCTTTTAGATAAGGCACAGTTACTAGTGTCTACCAACTACAGCCAACAGGCCCCGTTCCCATCACATGGGGAGCCCCCACGCCCCCGTGGCTCACGACCTGCCTCTAGCCCCAAGAGGGCCCCAGGAATGTGGCCGTGCAAGAGGAGATCGCCTTCCCCTTACTCAAAGTTGATGTGAAGCAAAAAGAGAGGGAGAGAAACAGAAAGAGAGAGAAATCGAATGTCCAAGAGCAGAACAGAGAACCAACTGAAGAAAAAAAAGTACACAACAGTGGCTGTTGCAATACCAGCTCACATAGACTTTTTTTTCTTTTGAAGCAAATGAACTAGGGAAATGGCGTCTTCTCTAACTGGTGTAATACAGCACTAAAAGGAAGAGGGATATGGCCAACTCTTTTTTTCTGCTCCCAGGACAATGTTAGTTGTACAATCAGATGTTCAGCCTCACCACACCACTACTAACTGCCTCCGTTCCTCCTTTAAACAAATGTCTTTTGTGCCGATCTTTCTCTTAATTGCATAGGGGTTGCTAAGCACTGGAGAAACGAAACACTGTTAATTACACAACTTACAAAAATTCACAAGTCTGGAGGGACCGTCAGTCAGATATCATGACAGTGACACCGGGGGGTTGGGGAGTGGATGGAGTCCATCGACATTTCATCGAAATGCAAGAACAAAAATACAAATAAAATCCATAACATAACCACCATCCATGTGGCAGTAAGCAAGAGGCTCCTGGTTTAACGGTTTTGCGGTCTGAAGACGTTTCTTTTCATCGCCCAACTACCCTTATGCTTTTTCCATGCAAGGTTCAGGCAGGTGACTGTAGATGAGAGCACAGGTGCACACAAAGGCCTCCCGGCGCTCCCCCAAAAATGTCATTCAAATGCAGGCCTGCATTCCACTGAAATGGCAAACAGCACAAAGAGGGGCTTTCACTCCTGCGCACTTAGGGGAATGCAGGGCATGGGTCAGTCCACCAGTTTTAATAAATCGGCACTCGTTCCACTTTTAAGTTTCCTTTGAAAAGAGTGCATTTTAGTCATAGTAATACTGGTCTTTCTTCACTGTGGTGCAGCTAGTGGGTTTTCTCCTTGGCCTGGGCAGGGTCTGTGTCATCTGCTGCTGGCGATGAAGGAGCCGTGTCCTGGGGACTGGGTGGTTTCTCTTCCTTGGGGGAGGAGATATTCACGGGCAGGGTCGCAATACTGGGCTTAGCATCCTCAGGAGTGTGCTCATTGGGAATGAGTGGAGCCGTGGTTTTCTGTCCAGGGACAAATGTAAATAAGTCACCAGAATAGTATTGTTGTTGAAAACACAAAACCTACTAAATATTTGTATAAAGTGTATATTTTTTGTGATTCATTATGCGAATGTTGCACTTCTATTATGGAACTTCAAAGAGAACCTCCACGAGAAGAAAAAAAAAAGGTGAACTCAAAAAACAAAAAAGACTAACTAATATTATCTCTCATTTGGTTCCTGTTTCTGAATCCATATCAGCATCTACTTTATCTATTTGATGCCTTTTCACGCTGGCAATATCCAATCAATGTATTTGCATTATGTAATTGCTCCTGTATATGCCATTGTCCATTGGTGCCATCTGGTGTGAAATTCCCGCTAAGTATTCTTAGCGCCTAAAATATGGTTTGATATGTTGCTCAATAATAATGCTTCGGACGACATTGTTGATCGTCTCTAGACAGTCTTTTTTCTCCAAAATACATTACGGCTGGATTATCCTCTCCGAAAATTAAACACTCAATGTGTTCCTAGTGCTACACCCCCAAGCAAATCAATGGGGTGTATCTATTCTTTTGAATGGAACTCTGGGACTTGGAGTATGAAAGCAACCATATTTTCTAAAGCAATCAAATTCATAAGGTTCCTTTTTTGGACAAGCAACATTTTTTTTTTCCAAATGGGGAAAAAAAAACATTAAAGTACCACTATATCAAAATTGTAAGGTCATTTTAATGCCCACCCCATTCACCAAGACCATTTTCTGAATGTTCTGCATTGTGTGCTCTCCTGTATCTTTAAGGCCCTGATTTCTCTGTTCACCTCTCTCTCTCTTGCTCTTTCTCCGTAATTGATTTTGTTTTTTTCCGATATGTGCACTTCAACAGTACTATATATGCTATATTTGGCATCCTTGCAAAGCTCTTGTGCCAGATACAAAGCTGTTATAGCAAGGCAGAAATGTGAGCTGGCTTACTGTGGCCACAGGCTCATGGCCGCTGCTGCCCTTGTTGGCGGCGGTTTCGGGCGCGGCCCGGACAGCGGGGCCAACTGGCTCCTCCTGCATCAGCTGTCTTCTGTTCAGCACACTACCAAGAGGGGAGAAGAAATATAACCATCTATATCTCCACTACTATGACACTGCATCCCTGGGACCAGAGCAGGAACAGACACAGGGGAGGGAAAGAGAGAGAGTGTAAGAAAGGAAGAAGGAAAGAGTGAGAGGGGGTGGGGGAGAGAGAGAGAGTGTAAGAAAGGAAGAAGGAAAGAGTGAGAGGGGGTGGGGGAGAGAGAGAGAGTGTAAGAAAGAAAGAAGGAAAGAGTGAGAGGGGGTGGGGGAGAGAGAGAGTGTCGGACAGAAAAAGAGGGGTGGGGGGGGGGGGGGGGTGAGGAGGAAGGAAGGACACCACATTGACCACTTCTCTTTCTATTCTGCAGGGAGGGAGGGAGAGACTGAGAGTGGGAGACTGTGTGTGTGTGTGTGTGTGTGTGTGAGAGAGAGAGAGAGAGAGAGAGAGAGAGACATAGAAAGAGGGAGAGAGAGAGAGAGAGAGGGGTCTTACCTGGGGTAGACAGGTCCACACAGAACCTCACAGCAGTTCTTCACAAAATTCCTGTGACTGTAGGGGTTCTGCACCCGATTCTTCCCTGACCAGGAGCCTTTGATCTGTGGGACGAAAGCCAACCCTTTACTCAGAAGAAATGAGGCCGGAACACACAAAACGGTGTCTATAAACCACGCACAGCCTTGACTGCTTCACTGCAGTAGCCACAGTGCCCTGGGATTCGACAAATAGGGTGAGACACAGCCTTGCTGAACGCATTTCTCTGTTCTTATAGCTTATTCAAAAGCACGGTTTCTTTTTTAGACGTCATTCTCCCTGGGTTACAGGCAGCTGACCTACAAAAAGGATCTTGTGAGGGATTTAGAGTTTCCTTGTTGTGCAAATACAGTCAAGGCAAGGAGAGTCAAGCCCATCGTCAAATAAACAAAAGACTGGAACATACACTTAAAAGGTGAATTTGCACACCATTTAAAATAAAGCGATCTGTACCTCAACTGCATTTGTTCTCACATCTAAGAACAGAAGACAATTTGAGACCATGCCATTGATTTGTAAGCCACTTCAGTCAAATTCTTCTCCAGCTTTATACAATGTCCATCTCCCTAAAGGTGTGTGCGCTGTAGACTCAAAAATGGTCAATTATATTTTAAAATCATGTTTTTGTTACCTGTTCTTATTGAAACAGCTTTATTGACAGCTTTAATGTACTTGGCTAAGCTGTATATGCTCAAATCATTTAGGTTGGTTTGTTTCTTAAGGAATGGAATTCTAATTCATACATAATTATAGCAGAGCAATAGACTTTCGCAAACATACAGATGGGGTGTGACCAGCTGTCACAGTTACAATCAGTGAACAAGCGTGAAAATTCTTCAGAAGGAAATGTATGTTCGGCAAAACCAGCAAATTTATCCACAGAAAAAAACAGGTTCTTGTTTTAATGAACACATTACTTACTAAACTGTAATGTGACAAACAATCTACCACATTTGCTGATTATCAGCAAATTTACAAATTGGACCATTGGTTCTCAATGTGTGACCTAATTTGCGTAAATGGCCCAATTTGCATTTAACTGCAGTGGGAATGGCCCAGGACTCCACACTGAATGACTGACATAAAACTCCAGTTCAGCACAGGTTTAGATTCTGTATTCATACAACTGTAACATCAGGATGAGGCTTGAGACCCTGCCTGCTGGAGTCTGCTGTGAGGGCTGTGGGCCTCCTCCTAATACCGAGTGCAGAATTTAATCAATAGTTAAGATAAAGGCTGTGTTAGTGTGCTGTCTGAACTTTGGCCTTCTTGATTAGTCAACAGTTGCAGTCTTGTGCCTGTGGTTCCCATTACTAAATTTATTGAATATTGAGCCTTGCTGATGAGTTACTTTTTTGGAAACTGATGTTATCTTTTTGCTTTGTCACGCCACATTGGTATAAAGGCCCTTTATATGTAATATGACTCCAATCGCACATTATGATTGACAGGACAAAGAAAGGGCTTTATTACTCCGCAAATGAGGCCACATACCTATGCAAATTAGGACACACCTTAGAGTCACTGATTTATACAGAACAACTTCAGTTAGTATCTTTTAATTGAACTCCAGTTTTAGTGGTTAAAGACAACGTTAAAGGCCCGTGGCGCGTTAGGAGCTTCCTTGCTGGCAGGAAGTCATGGTGAAGGGAACGCCTTGCCATAACCTCCTACAGCATTCCACTGTGGCATTGTTAGAGAAACGCAGGAGCCTGAAGGTGCCCTCTCCCTCCCCCGGCATGCTACTGTACACGCCGACCCACGTTTGGCAAGCAAACGAGCCCAGCAGGTATTGATGCCTCTATTATTAGCCAGATCATGGAGGGATACGTCAGGCGGGCAAGCGGTCCCCGGCCTGCACTCGTACCGTGTTTCTGAGCCCATGGCCTCGTGCTTCCGGAAAGGCCGAGTGCCCGGGAGGGACAAGAGCAATAAATAAATAATTAAGGCAAAGTATGACCGACACACACCATAGTTAAACATAGCCACATCTGATTTCAGTGTTGTGCTTTTGTGTCGTGTGCAAATTTTTTATGTGCCAGTCCTTGTATTTATTTTCCCCCAGTCACGGGACGCCTGGGTTTGAAATGCTGCCCAGAGGACAGAGTCTGCCGTGCAGTGTAAACAGAGCAGAGGGCATGCTGGGCATTACTCACATCCTCATTGGTGGTCTGGTTAAGGGAGATCAAGTAGGTGTGGAAACCAGTCAGTCCCACCACAGACCACAGGGTGAAGAAGCACACCAGCACCTCCAGGACAGTACAGGGTGCGGGTTAAGGGAAGAACAACAGATCTATGGAGGACTTTCTCAATGCGATTAACTCCAGACTTAAAAGCATACTGAACTTTGTTAGAACATAATATTGTATAGCTACCTCATAAAATCACAACATCCAGAACCGAACGTTTGAAAAGATGAAAAGCTCCATTCATGATATTCTGCACTTCTTCCAAATAAAGGTTTGGAAGAAGATCCGGTCATTAGCTGAAGAACTTCCTTGTTTCGTTCTTGCCCCAGTAACGGTCCCACCCATTTCCTGAAGCGTGCGTTAGTAAACAAATCGAGCAAGTTAGCAAAGAAGTTAGCAACAGTTGCTAGTTTTCTCAAAAAATAGTTATTCAAAATCAAATCAATCAAAATTTGTTTCAAACGTTCGGTTTGGTTTATATATCGGCATAATCCGCGTTATTTGCATTTGTTTATGCGCTAAAAGTGTGCTTTTGAGACCTGTTTCTCCATGCAATGGGAGTAAATAGAGAGAGAAAAAAAATCATTCTCCATTGGCCAGTTTCTGACCACTGGAGCAAGTCATGAAGATGAGCATGAATATTACGACTCATATCAGGGCCAGGTAGCTATACAATATTATGTTCTAACAAAGTTCAGTATGCCTTTAAGCGTTATTTTGTACTTTTTTGCCTTGTTTTTTAATCTTGTGAAACACTTTGAGATGAGCTCTTCAATTGTACTATGTATAATAATAACAACAATAATAATAATATAGTTTCTTCATTCATATCCTTGCACACTGGCTACGCCATTGTTCTCAATAATAATTTAGTACATTTTCCATTTCCTCCCCAAATTAGCAATGTTGAACAGTAACTGAATGGTCCATCATTCAGGCAAGGGTGCACCTGCATCCCCCGCACGTCCGTGCAGCCAGCCACCATCTCTGATCACTCTGCGAACCACCAGCTGAGCTGCACCGCTGCTCTGCCCTGCCAGCTGATACCATCCTACCCTGCACGATGCCACGCCCAACCGCGCACCGTCCAACAACACCTAGCCACAGTCGTCACAGGAAACCAGGACCCTGCCCGGACCCACAGGGCACTTTCCTAGCAATCATTTTACATTTGATCGCATGCAGTTAATTTATTTCTCCATCTCTAATGGGCCCGTCATCCTTTTTTTGGTGCAGTCATTAATGTGTTCAGACTGTCAGTTTCTCACGCCAGTGGCTCATTCTGCCTATACGGCTCATGCTCCTCTCTCTCTCTCTCATTCCCTCTCTCTGACAGAGGGGAACCTGCAGCAAAGCTCTGCTGAAAGGATATGTTCCAGGAGTATCCCTGATGGTGCTCACAAACCCAGAGTCCACCGAACCTGTGGGGCAGAGACACGCCGTGAGACAAGACCCACATTCACATACATTAACACACTCACATATACACACCCCCACCACGCACACCTATAGCCCCGCACACCTATTACACATTTTTAGATCTATATGCTTTTTAAGATGTCTTATAATTCTTTTACTTTTTACTGTTTTGCTTGTATACTTGCCTCTGCTGCCTCCTACAAATCTTTTATTTGTTTTTTTATGGATAGAAAACACCCCCCACCACACACAGGCACCATAAAACAAAGACACCATATTCAGGTCACCTCAAAGATCCTGTTCTCTTAATCAGGATCTCAAGCTCAGAGTTGGTGAACATCTCTGTTACTAATATATTTTGTTGACACTTGCCTTTCCTTTGCATACGTTTTGTTTGCCTTGCTGTCTGTGGCTATTGAAAGAAACTTGGGGGTCTCATATAGCTAGTTATAACCCTGAGTTCTTTAACAGGGCCAGCACTGGCCCCAGGTTTAATAGGGCTTAAGGAAAATGCTTGAAATGAGTAATATATATTCCACTTCAGTCCGTCTAAAAGAAACATCAGCCTTGACTCTTTTTACTCCATCACCCATGACCACTGCAGTCCTAGAAAGCTCTGTTAGGAGCCAGGAGAGTATTGCTGCATGCTATCAAGTCGATAGCTACAAATATAAAGTACCCTGACTGATTCTGCAAGAAGGATACATAATTCTGAACGCATTTCACGCCTGGAAGCTCCTTCCAGGCCATTACAAACCAAACATAGGCCACGCCCTCACATAAATCCCTCCCTGGCCACTCCCCGCATGTGTAAGCCATGCTCCTATGGAAGCGCCTCCCACCACACTCCCTCCAAGCACAGGCCACACCCCCACAGATGCCCGTCGAAGGCCACTCACGCAGCACCATGTGGACGATGTCAAAAGTGAAGATGTAGATGGTGAGCAGGGATAGTGACAGGGTGAACAGGTAGAAGTAGCGGTAGTTCCTCTTGCCTACGCAGTTGCCCACCCACGGGCAATGATGGTCAAAGCGATCTGAGGAGAAGACAAAGAGAAGAAGGGTGGGGGGGTGGGGGAAGACCGGGGTGTCAATCCTTTACCTCACATGTCACTGTGACAAGTGTGGCCTTCATACTCTCCTTCACAAAATATGCAAAATGCCGCCAAGGGCACCAATGTCGCTTTGAAGGGCGGGTGAGAAAGTGCCCTTTTCCTAATTTGTCAGGGCTAAATATAACTGCCTCTCTCTGTTTCCTCTCCCTGGAGTACAGCCAGGATGGAGACTTTGAGGGCTAAGCCATAACGCTGCACCAGGCTGCAGTGTGAAACCTTGTACGCCGCACAGATTATAACCAGGATGGAATTTCACTATGTATTTATTATACGTAAACGTTGGAGGGTGGGCTCATTATTTTATTAAAATCTTTTCCGTGTGCCTGACCAAAGAGATAACACAGGGTTACTTGAGAAGAAAACAGCAACCAGGAAACAAACACTGGTGCTGAAACTAAATGGGTTCATATGCATCTTTCAATGACAGTGCATGATTCTTATCTGGGTGTACTGCCAGGAGGACCTTACGTACGTTTCGTTAAAAGCAACCCTGCCCAGCTGCTGAGTCATGCTGAGCCAGCATTACGCAGACAGACGGACGGACAGCACGTTTGGACTGAAGACAGCCCCCCCTCCCCCTTTGTGTGAGGAGTGACTGAGGCAGGATGCAGGCCCAGAGGAAGCTCTTTGCTTTCTAATCTCATCCTTTTCTACTGCTTCCGTGTGTCATTCACGTGATACACAAGAGGAAAGCAAATCAGAGGTAATTTACTCCAATCACCTTTTGAATGAAGTAAATTACATTTCAATCAGCAATCACAGCCATTGGTGAACACATAAGAAGCCAATTGTCCAATTAGAGCCACAGGTGAACGCATAAGAAGGTGAATGTCCAATCAGAGCCAGTTTGCACTCATCACTTTCCCATGAAATAAAATTACACTTCACTCAGCAATTACATACACAGGTGAACACAGAAGTAGCCAGATATCCAGTGTTTCATCAGTGTTCATATTTCTATAAATAATGTGCGCTCTATATCATATGGGAGTCATTTATTAATTTAGATAAAGCAAGGTTATAGACTCATATATAACTATACAATTCAAAAATATTATGCTTGAAATTATATTTACATTTGTTTGCTTCAAACTTAAAAACTGTGTGGTAGAGTGAGCACAGTATTTTTTTTCATAAACGAGAAAGAAGAACTTTTTTAACTTCATACTGTATATATCAGTCACGGGGACACTGAAACAGTGTGCAATTACATTATTTTTCCTCCACCTGCATTACTTTTTTACCATGTACTAAGGCCTGGTCGGCCGATATTCGGCTTTCACAGATTTTCAGTCTCTCGAACGCATTCATGGACATGTATTGCATTGAAAAATAGCCACACGTACACATAGAGGGCGCTACTAACTCACTTCGCTAATATGGGGTATCAGAGGGTCCATCTCATTGAACTCTACGGTCCATCTGTTATCACAATGAAGATGTTTTGTCAGTTAAAGAGAGGCCTGATCTGGCAGAGTTGCACGCACGTGTGACTGCACTGCACACTTGTGGTGAGCACAATTCTCTCCCAACTTTAAACAGTAACCAGCCATAGGAGTGTATCGGCTCTTATCAAGGGTAGAGAGCATAGATAAACCCACCTGTCCCAAAACTTTTTCCACCTGGATTTGCACTCCAGAACAGACATATTTTAGTGTTTCAGCAATTTCCTACCAAGAGTTAGTCGACATTTGAGCAACTTTTCAAAGACAGTATACGGTCTTATTTCTTCACATAGTTTTTCCTCTATCCCCCCATGTGTATCAACACTAGTCAAAACCAAAAGAATGTGAAGTGAAGCAAAAAAAAAAACAACACATATTCATGACAACAAATTTTGACGCTCCCTCTGGCTGTGTTCCCACTGACATAAATTAGAGGTGCGCACATTGAAAAAAAGTGTTGAGCGACACTTTTTCAGTTGGCAAAACGTCATTGTTTTCAAAGTGGCACTTGTCGAAAGCGTTGTGCGATGGAGTCTAAATTAGGCTTTAAGCGAGTCACAACTGGTCCACCAGAGGCAAAGTTAGAGGCCAAATGGCAGAAACAGCCAGTGCTTCATTATCACAGATTATAGTTGGCATGCTACTGTTGAACCTCCTCTCATAATTTCTCTTATATATCGCATACAGTAAATGTATTTCGAAACATAGAAACAGATACAAATCATTACCTTTGTGAAAATCATTTCTATGTCCCCAGTGAGAGGGTTTTTAGCACAGTAGGGAACATCCATGAGGACAAGAGGAGCTCCCTTGCAGGTGCAAATACACAGAACCTATGCTTCTTGTTTTATAATGTGTCACTAATTGACTGCCAGTATTGATGTTCAATGTAAAATTGGTTACCATAATGTCAATAATGTTAGTAAGAAAATATTATATGGAAGTTATTTGTTTAAGAAAACAACCATCTGATTACCTTTGCTTAGTCATATCGGTGCAAAATTGGTGCACAATCCACACACAAAAGAGTCTATTTTCAGTCCAGCTCATAAATTCACTATATTGGCCACCATATTGGTAATCGGTGCATTTCCCCCCTCAAAAATCAGTATCTGTCTCAAAAAGTCCCATATCAGTCAGGCTCTACCGGTGTACGACTGGATGTGCATATGTTTATATTTTCCCTCTTAAGGACAGTTCAGATATGTACTGTGACAGCAGACAAAAAAAAGTTTGGTTGAACAGATCAATCTCTTGTTTAACTGTGGACTCAACATTGTGACATGTTGAAGACAACAGCAGCCCTCAGAAGACGTTCTAAAACTCAGTAGTTCACCCTGAACAAAATTTCTTCTGAGAAATGTCCTAAAACCGTCTTGCCAGTTAATGACCTTTTGATCTGAAGTGACCTTAATTAGAATGCCATGGGCAGGGGTCAGGGGTCAGTGAGGAAGAGGATGGAGGTGGTGTCCGCCGTCGCACACTCACCCACGCAGTTATCGCAGATGCTGCAGTGGGAAGCGCGCGGGGGCCGGAAGATCTTGCAGGTGTAGCAGTACTTGAGCTTCACAATCTGGCTGTTAATCTGGACATTCCTGATCCGAGGAGGGGGCCGCTGGCCCGTCGGGACGTTCCCGTTGGCCGCCTCTGAGGAAAACCAAAACAAACGGGACACTTTAGACGAGGCCGCGACACCGCCCCTCGCACTGAATGGCCCACATAAACACGGCAGCAAACATATGATCGCACGGGGTTAACTGAGAGCTGCGGCATACTCAGCAGAGAATTGATTAATTTTTAGACAGCAAGGGAGCCAGGATGAAGGACTTTAGTTAAGCAAATAATTCAGACACACTGAACATCACGTACATCAGGGAAGTCACTCTAGGGCAGGGGTGGGCAATTCCGGTCCTGGCGGGCCGGCGTATATGCAGGTTTTTGTTTCCACCGATTACCCAAATTGGCTGTATTCACCAACACTGATCACATTAAACCTTTCAAATAGGGACACAAGAACAGTCATCGGCCGTCATTCATGCGCTTATCAAGAAATGTAGCTAAAAAGTCAGAAGGTGTAAATATTAGGGCTAATTAAGTCATTAAGGCCAGAAGTTGACATGAAAACCAGAAACAGCCCTCATTGCCCACCACTGCTCTAGGGCATCCTGTCCAATGTAGTGACTACATTTGTTTAAGACTATCCATCATCAGCTCAGCATGTTATTATCATTTATTAGCAACTTCTTCCTGTAAGATGTTATATGACCCCCATTACAGTGTTATTTATCATCTTTCTGTGAACTTGCACTCACGCCCCTGGGAAAAACGTATTGACCTTTCCCAGAAACAGTATGTTTAAATAAGCATATTAATTATTCATATTTTCTATTTGGTATCTTCAAACCATTGACAGACTACAAAGCCTTGAGAATATTTTAGTTTGAAACATGCAGCAGAGAAAAGCCAGGCTGAGTAAATCTAATTATCCACACGCCCAAGCTATTTGTGCAAGTATGATCAAAGGATGGACTTTCAACCCCACACCCAGACAGCAGTCACCATGGCAACTGACAGAGTGAGAGAGAAGTTTAGCGCCTGTCTGAAGATTACTTAAGCTCAAAGAGAGCGTGTAACAAAACATGGGCCATGAGTCCCGCACGTTACCCAGTTTTTAAACTTTTCAATCACTGCAGTTACGACATATGGTCACCAACTATCTCTCCCTGAATGATCTGAAGACTCCACCACTGCCCTCCCACTCCCTAGACTCCCCATCATTACCATGCACACTTTGGCATGCATGCTAACTAGTTACTGTAACTCTAGCAATTGACTATTGCAGCTGAGGCCTCATGATCAAGAATCTTGCTCTCAAGGTTCTCAACCAGTAGAATATCTCCATCTGGAAATGAAATAATTCTGCAACTGAAATGGTGCATTGGCCACATATTTGAAACCTCTAATTGGGCAGTTAATGTCTCCTGTGGATGTTTGTATAACTGCCAGGGCAAAGATACCAAGTCTACAGTGCAAACCAAACCAAGGTGGCTCCAAACAGACAGAATGAGAACAAGGAAATAACTAGTAACTCCTCCATATAAGCTAACTAAACAGCTGAGCGAGGGGGAACCACTAGCTAGCTGCCTGCAGCAAAGGAAAATCCATGCAATGGCAACCAGCATCAAATGATAATCAAGTGAAGTTTGCTCATGAACTATAAAGAAGAGCGGTAGTTGGCTTTTTAATACTTCCCTGGTCTTGAGAGTGAAAAAAATGACAAAAGGAAAAAGCAGCACGTATATGTTTGCTGAATTAGCTAACCGCCAGGGTCATGGCATTTGACATGAAATACACTATTACAAAAATGAATAGGGTATTCACAGACATGTTTCATTGGGAGGTGGGAACCCAATAACCTAATCTGAAACTCAAAATAAAAAAGGGATTACTACATCAAATAAAAAATGGCTGACAACACCCCGGCATCAATGGGCAATTCCCGCAGCAGGCCCGGTGTTTGTCCCAACGCTGCTGGCGTTCTGCATTCCAGGAAGAGGTCTCATCTGATTATCAGTCCTCCCGAACCACAGCGCTTAACACTCTGATGTGAGAGCAGGGCAGAACAGCTGCCGTTTCATCACCAGGCCAGCCCCTCCCCCATCGCCCATGCTCAGAGGAGCCACACGCACACATACCTGCCTCTCGTTTAGTCTTCCCAGAGCCTGAGGACAGGCCTTAGGCAGTTAGGGTTGAAAGCTGTTAATTAACAACGACTATAACAAAAAAAATAAAAACGACAAGCTGTCACAAGCTCAAGGAAAACCCTGCAGATGCAGTCCCCTAGAAAACCCTACCTGCCAGGTTCTTCTCTTTTTAACTAGCAGTTGCGAACACCAAAGGACAGCCATAGGGGCTCTTCATTCTCAGCAATGAATTTAGATTAAATCAAAGTGAGCTGACTTAACTGTGTAATTTACACAGTTAAGTAACAATGAAAACCTGGGCACTCAACATTCATCCAATACCGGGGCTGGGAACCCCTGCTCTTAAAAACATGTGAAGATTTTGCATGTTTAATGCCTATTTATATACTACTTCATTCAATTAATCAATTAATATTTATCTATCTATTCATTCACACATTCATTCACTTCCTGAAGGTCTGAGTACATATCCTCTACTTCCTGGTTGCGGGCACCACGGCCTTCTCACTGGTGTCCTTGAAGCAAAGAGAATGGGCCCGAGAAGGGAGAGGCATCACAACGCGGACGGCGCTTGCCGTCCTTCAGAAGAACTGCTCTTTTACACGGCACCGCTCGGGGTCTGAGTAAGTAAGGGCTGCTCTTTTACACGGCACCGCTCGGGGGCTGAGTAAGTAAGGGCTGCTCTTTTACACGGCACCGCTCGGGGTCTGAGTAAGTAAGGGCTCACACTGCTCGGGGTCTGAGTAAGTAAGGGCTCACACTGCTCGGGGTCTGAGTAAGTAAGGGCTCACACTGCTCGGGGTCTGAGTAAGTAAGGGCTCACACTGCTCGGGGTCTGAGTAAGTAAGGGCTCACACTGCTCGGGGTCTGAGTAAGTAAGGGCTCACACTGCTCGGGGTCTGAGTAAGTAAGGGCTCACACTGCTCGGGGTCTGAGTAAGTAAGGGCTCACACTGCTCGGGGTCTGAGTAAGTAAGGGCTCACACTGCTCGGGGTCTGAGTAAGTAAGGGCTCACACTGCTCGGGGTCTGAGTAAGTAAGGGCTCACACTGCTCGGGGTCTGAGTAAGTAAGGGCTCACACTGCTCGGGGTCTGAGTAAGTAAGGGCTCACACTGCTCGGGGTCTGAGTAAGTAA
The DNA here is from genome assembly GCA_029718625.1 of Synaphobranchus kaupii. Lineage (NCBI taxonomy): Eukaryota > Metazoa > Chordata > Actinopteri > Anguilliformes > Synaphobranchidae > Synaphobranchus > Synaphobranchus kaupii. The sequence goes on along the minus strand of CM056383.1, from coordinate 1,567,103 downwards.
GGGCTCACACTGCTCGGGGTCTGAGTAAGTAAGGGCTCACACCGCTCGGGGTCTGAGTAAGTAAGGGCTCACACTGCTCGGGGTCTGAGTAAGTAAGGGCTCACACTGCTCGGGGTCTGAGTAAGTAAGGGCTCACACTGCTCGGGGTCTGAGTAAGTAAGGGCTCACACTGCTCGGGGTCTGAGTAAGTAAGGGCTCACACTGCTCGGGGTCTGAGTAAGTAAGGGCTCACACTGCTCGGGGTCTGAGTAAGTAAGGGCTCACACTGCTCGGGGTCTGAGTAAGTAAGGGCTCACACTGCTCGGGGTCTGAGTAAGTAAGGGCTCACACTGCTCGGGGTCTGAGTAAGTAAGGGCTCACACTGCTCGGGGTCTGAGTAAGTAAGGGCTCACACTGCTCGGGGTCTGAGTAAGTAAGGGCTCACACTGCTCGGGGTCTGAGTAAGTAAGGGCTCACACTGCTCGGGGTCTGAGTAAGTAAGGGCTCACACTGCTCGGGGTCTGAGTAAGTAAGGGCTCACACTGCTCGGGGTCTGAGTAAGTAAGGGCTCACACTGCTCGGGGTCTGAGTAAGTAAGGGCTCACACTGCTCGGGGTCTGAGTAAGTAAGGGCTCACACTGCTCGGGGTCTGAGTAAGTAAGGGCTCACACCGCTCGGGGTCTGAGTAAGTAAGGGCTCACACTGCTCGGGGTCTGAGTAAGTAAGGGCTCACACTGCTCGGGGTCTGAGTAAGTAAGGGCTCACACTGCTCGGGGTCTGAGTAAGTAAGGGCTCACACTGCTCGGGGTCTGAGTAAGTAAGGGCTCACACTGCTCGGGGTCTGAGTAAGTAAGGGCTCACACTGCTCGGGGTCTGAGTAAGTAAGGGCTCACACTGCTCGGGGTCTGAGTAAGTAAGGGCTCACACTGCTCGGGGTCTGAGTAAGTAAGGGCTCACACTGCTCGGGGTCTGAGTAAGTAAGGGCTCACACTGCTCGGGGTCTGAGTAAGTAAGGGCTCACACTGCTCGGGGTCTGAGTAAGTAAGGGCTCACACTGCTCGGGGTCTGAGTAAGTAAGGGCTCACACTGCTCGGGGTCTGAGTAAGTAAGGGCTCACACTGCTCGGGGTCTGAGTAAGTAAGGGCTCACACTGCTCGGGGTCTGAGTAAGTAAGGGCTCACACTGCTCGGGGTCTGAGTAAGTAAGGGCTCACACTGCTCGGGGTCTGAGTAAGTAAGGGCTCAAGTCACGTCAATGACAAACAGGCACGGCCTGGAGAACTCTCAGCAAACCACCTGCAGCAGAATTCATTATTACCCACAGCTCCTACATCATCTGGAGTGGACCTCTGACCATCCCCCATCCTCCGCTCTCCGTCCGTAATGAAAGAGGAAGGGGACGCTTGAAGGGCACTATGAATCTCTGCTCTAGACAGTGGCTGCGGACAGAACGGCGGGAGGGGGGGGGGGGGGTTGTAGGGGGTGGTGCAGGGCGGACCCAGACCCACAGCCGATACACACTCGTCTGCAGACGGGGAGGGCTGCGTCTGCCAGTCACACAGATTGCCCGGCTGGCTCAGTGCAGAGAAAATCGTGCCAGGGGGGTCATACACCAGAAAAACCCCATTAAATACAGCAGAGGATAAAGCACATTATGCCAGCCAGACAGAAAGGGAGACAAGCATCAGAAATTAACTGCGCAGGACAGTCCAATTTAATAAAGAAGACAAAGCCCTGTAACGTAATATGGCAATAGGACGGCCTGCGATTGATCACACACTAATCAGTCTCCCTGCTGACCAGTTTCATCGGTCCATAATTAGTGTTTATGTTCTGTCACCTTACAAATAAAACAAGAGGACAATCCGATGGCACCTGTAAGTCTGTCAGAGCCACAAAAAGAAGATTCCCATGAAAAATCAGGCGAGGTAAAAATAATGAGTGTGTCGCCACGACTCGCCAGGAAGAAAATCTCAGCACAATGTGGAGGAACCACAAGCATGCAGCTCACAAATGAGCAGTCTGGGCAGCCTTAATAAACTTAAAGCCTAACACACATACAAGTAAACAGAGTCGGGCTGCACCGTCGCCAAACGATTTATTTTTTGGGGGGATGGGTCTGTTGCAGTTTACACTGCAGGTGGAGACATGTGGGGTTTTGGGGTTTGGTTATTAGAATCACAGACATGTGGCACTACCATATTGTTATTTTTTACCATATTTTTTTTCCACTGCAGGTGGGGACATGTGCGGTTTGGTTGTAATGAAGCCTCCTGTTCATTAGCCCCTTCCTCTCCTCAGGGTTTTTTTGGGAAGGGGGAAGAGGATGGTGTCGGGCATGGGGACCAAAGCGGCGACCTACCAATCTCCATCTCGATGAAAGTGGCCTCGTCGGGCAGGGCGCGGGGTAGCACCCCTGGGTCACTGAAGCTGGTCCTCAGCAGCATGGCAATGACAAACAGGAAGAGCAGGCCCGCAAAGACCGGGATGGCAGGGGACAGGTGCACCGCCAGGTATGGACACCTGAGAGGGACAAAAAGAGCACTTAGAAAATGCAGCATTCAATTCCCACAAGCGTAAAGGGGCGGCCAAGTATGCAAACGTTTGCCTTAAAACAAAGTCAAGCGCAAGGCAACAGGTGACATCTCAAAATGGTTACAATACAAAGTGCTTTTCACTGCTCAGGTGTTGAAACAGCGCAGTACCAATAATAAAATAATCACATGACCCAGCCAGGTCAGATACAAGAGACAAGGTATGCCAGTATTTAACCACAGGGAGCCCTTGCCATCAGACGAAAGGGAGTCTGAGTCCTAATCGCACATACACTATGTTGTAAATTGCAAATAGGTCCTCCTGCCTTGTGCCATAAATGCACTTCTCCACAAGCATAGCATATCTAGGCTCCAAAGTTCTGCAGCAGATTGGCGTGCACCGCAGGCCACTCTGCAGAGTTATTAATAGAAGGTACACTGTACCCGGTGAGGCGAGCAGTTTCTGGCTCCAGACACAGGGATTCACACATTTATTATACAGAGGAAGTTTGCGGTACCTTGTCTGATGATGATTTTGACTCATAATTAGGGCCACCATTTTATCTAAAGCAGCTTTCCAGCCTGCATTGCGGTCATCCCTCAGCATGAGGTCAGTAGAGCCTACTTTGATCGTATGCGTCAGACAATGATCACATTACGCCCCCCCGGCCACCCACACTGATGAGTTAATTGCCACTTAACAATGATTGATAGCAATGTTCCCACACTTTCACCTGCTACATTCAGTGTGGTTATTAGAATCATGATGTGGCAGTACCCCTGGTTTGCAGTAGGAGTAGGCTAATAAAAATGTAAATAGATGAAAACAGATGAACTGAAATTAAATGAAGATATAAGGTTTGAACTTTAGAATTAGAATAATGGCCAATTTTTTAACAGTATCCTCAGCCATTCCTTGACGATGCTTGGTGTAAACTTGATATGAATAGATGCATCTTTCTGCATTGAACCAGTTGGACGGAACAGACAAGTACTGTTTTCCTTTCTGCACCATATTTGGAAAAATGTTTCTCACCTCTGTCCCAATACTCCTCCGGTACCATTGCAGTGCTGTTTTCTTGTGCTAATAATTTGTAATTGACGATTTCGGAAGAACACTTCTTGTCATGTCCTGGAATCCCTAAATCCTGAGCTGTGTCCCTAAATCCTGAGTTGTGCCCCTAAATCCTGAGTTGTGCCCCTAAATCCTGAGCTGTGTCCCTAAATCCTGAGTTGCGCCCCTAAATCCTGAGTTGTGCCCCTAAATCCTGAGCTGTGTCCCTAAATCCTGAGTTGTGCCCCTAAATCCTGAGTTGTGCTGCTAAATCCTGAGTTGTGCCAGCACCGCAGTATTTGGTGAGACGTCCATCTCCAGCTCCACAAATCTGGAAAAGAAATTGAGGTACCGGCTATGGTATGACAGCAAAATACCAACTGCCAATCTTGTTTTGCATAGCTCAGGTGGGAGATTTATCGGCGGGTCTGAAACCTGTTCCGTTATGCATTCCTTAGAAGCACTGTGTAGCACAACTTACTGATTGGGTAATGCTTAAAAAACCGTTTTAACAACCCCCAAGAGTTTTGGCAACTTAGGGGAAATTGCAAAAGAAGTAACATATGTAAAACATAATTGTCTATGCCATCTGTTGACTCATGTGTGACCGAAGACGTGCTGTCAGCTGACTTGACCAGTTTAGTTTTTGCAGGTGCATCAGCACCCTGCATAAACGGTTTTGCAGTTGAGGGAATTGCCCTGCTTATTGAGAAATGCATGCAATTTGTGGTTATCCAGTTTTTGTAGTGTAATGTTTGCACTCACAAATGCACTCAATGTCATGCTTTTCACAAACCAGACATTGTGCCTAAGCATTGACGATCGGTCAAATTGTGGATGACGTCTACCCGCCATTCAAAGCTCTCCTGTGCCCTGCTGACAGATGATTCCCTCTTGTTATTGGTCTCCATACAACAAGAGCATAGTTGGCATTTTCTTAAGTATAGATGATGATCTGTTATTGTTTTGTTTGTGGTGTGCCGATAAAACTGCAAACTATGCAGGATATAGCCTATTGAATCCACCTGTGTGCAGTGTAGCAGGCAGATACTGGTGCACTCGGCTGCTCTAAGCATCCATGTCTATTTGCTTCCCTCTCAAAAGAAGGAAAATATCTCAGGGCAAACATAATACAAGAGTGACGCACATGGATAATAAAAAAAATTCAGCATGTAAAAAAAGGTTTTAAATATTCTAAAAATTACAATGTCTGTTCTATACTGTGATAAAGAGTTACACAACAAAGGCAAACAGGTGACTGTTAAAATGCCTCCGCCAACAGATGACTGAGAAAGAATGCTGTCTGGCCCTTTTTGCTTTTTTTTTGGGGGGGGGGGGGGGGGGTTATTGTCATTACTCCTAGCCCTGTTTCTCTGATGTTTTCCCCCTGATTGCATGCCACGTCTTCTCCATTTCAGCAACAGCAAGAACGGAACGTACATGAGCCATGGGGGGGGCTGAGAGTAATCACTCATTAGATGACAAACAGAGAAACAAAGTCCACCTGTTCTGATACTGTGCGCAGATTAAAACAGGTAAGTCAGCATACCGTTAGGGCAGCAGTTTCTGTGGGTCATGCCTTTTTACATTGTGCTGGGGAGGAGAGGGGGTGGCGGGTGGAAAACAGAAAAAGATCCGAAATCCAATCTGTAAAAAAAAAAAAAAAAAACTCCTCTGGTTCAAGCCTGAGAAAAATGCCTTAAGCTTGTTCCATCTTTTATTATGATACAGCAGGGGACAGGAAGTCAATTGGGACAGCAAATTCTCAGTGTTGGGACCTCTGACTGGAACTCACAGTCTGTCAGTGATGTATGGTTTCTGCACTGCTGCCTGGTAAACATTCCGGATGCGCCTCCATCATCAGTTCCCATCAAAACTCCATGCTTCCCGGACCTCGTCGATTAGTTCCTTTCCACAGGCCCGAGGGAAAATCTCACTCCAGGCCTATCAGTCACAAAAAGACTCAATACGACGGTCCAAAATTAAACTGCAATTTCACGAGTACAGTTTTGATCAAAATCGTGATCCATCACAGTCAGGCTTATCTCCTTGAGTTCAGAAACTTTTCATAGTAGATATTTCCATGGGATCGTCACCTGCTCGTGACTCAGCCTAGGCATTTATTTTTTCCCCTTTTTGAATATATCTCAATATTTATTCTGAAAAAGGACTCCGTCTACTGTGTAGTTTCAGTTTTCCTCTCATAATTACAGTACAAGCAGTGCACTTAATAGGATTTTTACATTTCTTCCACAGCAAATAAGTCATTGTTGTAGGCATGACTAGTCAAATAAGCCACGTAAATTGAAGCTTTTGCAAAAACAGTAAGACAACTAAACCCTCTCCCGTGTATAATGAAATTAATCTGGTGGCTCTCTCATCATTGCATCATTTCCCTCTGGGGTTTTACTGTCCTGGTAAAAGGGCACCTCCATAACCAATACTGCATTCATTTATCATCCTTTCTTCCTATTCGCATGCTAGGCTGCATTTCTCAATATATCTTTTCTGGGGCGGTCATTTATCACACATGCCTAGGCTGCGCCACACACACACACACACACACACACACACACACAGAGTCACAGAGTCACACATACTCACACGCATACAACCTCTTTCACACATACACACATCTATATGCAGATACATACACTTCAGCCTACACATATAGGCATGTTTCAGACTCATATGCACATGTGCACGCACACTCACACAGGACACACACACACGAGGCAGCCAGATGCACTCACACACGCCTGTGCTACACAGTCACAGATACACACACGCACGCACGCACGCACGCACGCACGCACGCACGCACGCACGCACACACGCACGCACACACGCACACACGCACACACACACACACACACACACACACAGCAAAGGCAACCGCTGCCTGAGGTCATTTTTTCGCCTGCTGCTGACGGAATGAAGTCTCATCTGTCAGAGTGTGCAGCCAGTGACAGATTAAGGCTGAGGGAGCCATTCAATCAATACAGCTGCTGCAGGATCCACAACGGCAGGTGTGGGCGCGGCAGGTCCCTGGGACAGGACTGGGGGAGGGTGCGGAAGCAGGCGCTACCACCCCTCCTGGCCTTTTACGTCATACGTCAGCCAAATAGACACATCATCGATGCTGGGAGAGGGAGAGAGGACGAAAGAGAAAGACAGAGGCGGGGGAGAGAGCCAGCCTGCGCCATCATATTGTGAAACGATAAAGCAGAGCCGCAGTCACCACATCTTTTAAGCTTCTGGACGGGCGGGGCACGGGTAGGCGTGTGCGAGACATGCATAAGCACTGAATAGAGGCCCCTCTCTCGTCTCTGACATCTCAGACTGCAGATCTTTAAAAATACATATTTTGACCAAAAGTAAGACAGACTGTTAGGTTTAACACTTTTCTCTCCTGTTCTGTTTCAGGGATGTGTTCCGGGGCCTGTGATAGGCCTCTGCAGGAGCCTGCAGGGTGTTTCTATGGCAATGGGGCTCACCCACGTTGAGTGCTATGGTTCATCTAGACCCCCGCAGGAACCTAACATCAGATCCAACATGGCGTTCTCAGCTATTCTCAACCATGACATCACCACGAAATCGTGTCTGTATTGGAACACAAATTTATTTTAAAAGATGTTAAAATATCAAGCAATATCTTCACCCCACCCCCATTTCCCCTTTAGGGTAAAGACTAATGATGAATATGAATTAATAATAAAGTAATAAGACAGCCCCCTCTCATAAATGTCCTGAAGAAGAGGCTCCGGTCCTCCAAGGAGCCACCCCCTAATGCTGACCATATTCTTTGAGGCTTCAGAGGCAAACAGTGAACTGCATTCAGACGTGTATTCTAATTTTTTAATTATTATTTGTTTTAATTAGGGGACCGTGCAGCGAAGCTGCAGGTACCCTATTGTATCTGTTCAGATTCTTTCTTTTTTTTTCTCCCCTTTCACCTAAAATTCCCGTGAGCTGGTTTGTCCTAGAATCACCACACTTGGCATGCTTGTTGGGATTCCCAAACTCTTGAATCTTCTATATTATGACGCAGATTGAACACCTGGTGGCGCTGTAGTGCACGTGACGATATTTTGACATTGACACACCCACTGCCGACGCCCTGTTTCCCCTAGAGTCACAAAATTTGGTATGCATGTCCATTTACTCATTCTGAACAAATTTGCCTCAAGGACCCATAAAGTCCGCCATATTGGATTTTTTGCTAATTAGCATTTTTTGTAAAACGCTTAAAATGCTACTCCTCCTACAAAATTTGACCAATTGAGATGAAACTCGGTATACACACTCCTTAGACCATGTCTCATAAAAGTTATTCAGAATTTCGATATTTTCAAAGATGGCCGAATGACGAGCCAATGAAATTTCACTGGGCGTGGCTTATCACAAAAATGCTAATAATTCCAAAACGATTTGACAGAAAGCTATGAAACTTGGTAGGTCTGTTAAGAGTACCATTAGGACTAGACATCTACAGTTTTAACCCAATTGATCCATGTGGTGGCGCTATAGAGTTCCAAATATAAAGAAATATAAAAAAATGCACTAAAAATCACAGTTCCTTTGCAGAGATGTATAACTTGCTACAGAGACAAAGAGCCAGATTTGGATCATAGAACTTTACTAATTTGGTGGGCGCCATCTTGAATTTGCTGACATTTTGCTTAAATGTACTCATTTATTACTTCTTTGAGTTTTTCCCTTTACCGCTTGGCTGATTATCATGAAACTTGGCAAATAGTTAGAAGTTGTCATCATACAAGCTCACACCGAATTTCGTGGCGATAGGCCAGTTGGTGGCGCTGTAGTGCACGTGTAAATATTGTGACATTGACACGCCCACTGTCGACGCCCCATTTGACCTAGAGTCACAAAATGTGGTGTACAGGTCCCTCTGCTCATGTTGAACAAATTCACCTCAAGGATCCATGAAGTCAGCCATATTTGATTTTCTGCTAATTAGCATTTTTTGTAAAACACTTAAAATGCTACTCCTCCTACAAAATTTGGCCATTTTACATGAAACGAGGTACACAAACTCCTTAGACCATGCTTCATAAAAATTATATACAGAATTTTGATATTTTGAAAGATGGCCGAATGACGAGCCAATTAATTTTTCAATGGGCGTGACTTATCACAAAAATGCTGATAATTCCAAAATCATTTGACAGAAAGTTATGAAACCTGGTAGATCTATTAAGAGTAACATGAGGAATTGACCTCTACAACCCAATCGAGCCATGTGGTGGCGCTATAGAGATCCAAATATAAGAAAATATTTAAAAATTCACTAAAAATCACTGACACGCCCACTGCCGATGCCCCATTTGATCTTCAGTCACAAAATTTGGTGGATACATCCCGCTACTCCTGCCCAACAAATTTGCCTCAAGAAACCATGAAGTCTGCCATCTTCGATTTCCCGCTAATTAGCATTTTTTGTAAAACACTTAAAATGCTACTCCTCCTACAGAATTAGCCCAATTTGCACCAAACATGTTCAAGGTACTCAACCCACATCCCTACATACATGCATAACTTTACTAAGGTGTATGTCAAAAATTGGCCGAATGAGAAGCCAATGAATTTTGCATTGGGCGTGGCTTATCGCACAAATGCTAGTACTTCTAAAACCGTTTGATATAAAGTTCTGAAACTTGGTGGGTTGATTGAGAGTTAGATCAAGACTTTAGCCCTGCAGTTTTAACCCAATCAATCTGCGTGGTGGCACTAAAGAAATACAAATGTTGGGATGGAAGGTATGCCATCCGCCAAGTAAACAATCTCTGTTTAACAGGTCGTCTACCTACTATACCAACTGTGAAAGTTCCTGTAGCTTAGTGGTTAAGGCATTTGACTGCCAAGTAGTCGGTTTGTGGTTCGATCCCCACCTGTTCCAAAGTTTTTTTTGAGGCACACAATGTGCACGTCTTTGTAAGAATGTTCTTTTTATTGCAAAGGCTAGGAAATTTCACAATATTACCTGTTATCTGTTTGAAACTATGAAGTCAGTTAGCCAAAACAATCTGATACCGCAACACAAAAGTCTTATTTGGCCTCCTCATTTCTGTTAACTTGCTTTGGCCTAGTGGATACAGTATTGGCTTTCCATGTATGTGGTCAGCGGTTCAATTCAGGCTTGGTACCAATGGCTAGGTTAATGTTTGGCAAAACTATTGTGCAAATGCTATGCTTCTTTTAATGTTGTTTTCACATTAAGAAACACCTTTTTTATTGCAAAAGTTAAGAAATTTAACAGTATTAACTGTTCACTGTTTCACTCGTACTTAAAAGACTTAATACGCAAGCCCTTACTGGATCGGATTAAGATACCATCAACAATGGCAAAAGCCCTGTTTAGAAACAAATATTTGTATTTTGGGGTCAACCCTGTCTAGAGTTGTCTACCATTTTGCAGTTTCTGCGTTTGACAAATGCCGCTAATGCCGCACGGTCCCTGGAAATCGCTGCTTGCAGCTATATTTATTATTATTATTATTATTATTATTTTGGACCAAAATTACAACCCAGACCAGTGGTCAAAGCTGACCCACATAGGACCACGCATCCTGTGTTGGGATTCTCAAATCTTAGTCCTCATGTCAACTAAGAAAGGGGATCATCACACATGTTACCCGATGGCTTTCCAATGTGTCATAATCACTTGATTTCAGTCAGACAGTTTCCCAACAAGTCACATGGCACTCCAAACAAAGCAGTCAGCTAAGGAAGTATCCTGTGACAGTTGTGTGCTTGCATGCACGCACACACACACACACACACACACACACACACACACACACACACACACACACACACATAGGCAAACGCATACGCACACACCTCAGGCCCAACAATGCCTAGAAGTGCATAGTCATCATTTGTTTGACATATCAACCTCAAACACAAGCTTTCACAAATCAAACATTCTGCCTAAACACTGACAATTCAAAAGAAAACTATTTCTGGTCAAAATAGGCAGGACAATATATTTGCTAAGAGCTTCAAAGGTCAATAAGAGACTTTGTCAAACCAAAGAAAGATTTATCTTGAGTTAATACCAGCAGCGACATAATTTTTATATACAAAAAATGTACTTGAGTTGAAGTGCGGTCAGATGGCATATTCAGCTAAGGCCCTAAACCTTCTGTAATCTAATCCTCACCAAGCCAATGCTGACCCAAGGGGCGGCACATAACTGGTTATTGTGTTGCCTAGAGAGGAAGGGCAAACACAGGTAGACCAGTCCACAGATTATCCTTCACCTCAACGCACACTATTGCCTCCTCTGGTCAATCAGGGGCCAGCAGTCAGCATGCGCTAATAGCACGGTATGACAGCTGTGTAGCTCAGCTGGTCAACTGCAGAGAGGAGGAAATTAAGTGGAGGCTGGATATTTGTGCTTCAGAGGAAGCCCATGTTAGTGTCACTCTCCATACTAGACCCGGGGGACACGCTTACAATTATGATTGGCCATTCCAAATTTGCACTATATGAAAAAAAACTATCGAAAAATAATTATAGAAAAAAAATTATTAAAGAGCAAGATAGAATTATCACTAGTCATCAGGATATGAGTTTGAGGTTTAGATTTGGAGTTTATGTTGCATATGAACAACCTCAATCCTTGAATGTAAAAATCCGGTGAAATGTAAAACACAAAATATTCAGTTATACAGACATGTTAAACCTGGAGGGTCCCCTTTGAGCACAGTGGTTTAGTATGCAGAGTAGCTCTAGTTGTATGTGTGAACACTGCCCAAGGTCTCGTTTTGCAATGCAAAAAGCAATACCTCTAACAGTGATGAAGCACTGGGGGTAAAGTCCATTCTGGTCATCATCAGCCTTTGGAGCAGGATTTGCATTACAGCCTTCTAATCTGGCACTGATATCGCCAGGACGCTTTCTAGTGGCCGGCAGAGAGGGGATGACTTAGCATGTGGGGCCGCAGCAATGTTCCGGGGAGGGGAAGCCGACACAGGCAAGTGATGCCCGCTAAACTCATTAGCCTCTGAGAAACGCCTCAGTGAGCACCAGGCCATCTGCTACTCTAAAGGAAGTGTCATGCTGTAACTTGCCTTGACATTTCACCACTGCCACCACTGCTGCTGAAAAATTGTTTTGCACCCGCCTTATAAGATAGGATGCCATTTTAATTATGTGAAAATATAGAAGAAGAAGAAGAAGAAGAAGAAGAAGAAGAAGAAGAAGAAGAAGAAGAAGAAGAAGAAGAAGAAGAAGAAGAAGAAGAAGAAGAAGAAGAAGAAGAAGAAGAAGAAGAAGAAGAAGAAGAAGAAGAAGAAGAAGAAGAAGAAGAAGAAGAAGAAGAAGAAGAAATACGCATTCTAATTCATTCACATTATACACTGCCTGGCCAAATAAAAAGTCGCTGTTGCACCCGTCATGCATAGTGCCCACTGTACAAGCCTCTGGGAGGCAGTGTTATGATCTGGGGTTGCTTCAATTGGTCAGGTCTAGGCTCAGCAATGCTATGCAGCAATAAAATGAATTCAGTTGAGTACCTGAATGTACTGAATGACCCAGGTTATCCCATCAATGGGCATATTCCAGGACGACAATGCCAAGATTCATCGGGCTCAAATTGTGAAAGAGTGGTTCAGGGAGCACGAGGAATCATTTTCACACGTGAATTGGCCACCAGAGTCCTGACCTTAACCCCATTGAAAGTCTTTGGGATGTGCTGGAGAAGACTTTACGAAGTGGTTCGACTCTCCCGTCGTCAATACAAGATCTCGGCCAAACATTTATGCAACTCTGGATGGAAATAAATGTTGTAACGTTGCATAAGGTTGTCGAAACAATGCCACGACGAATGTGCGCCATAATCAAAGCTAAAGGCAGTCCAACGAAATATTTTCTTTTGGCCAGGCAGTGTATGTTACATTAATTAGAATAGATCACTATGGTTTGAAGTGAACAATGCCTTTAATTTAGAGTTTACCACTTTGCGAACAGAAGCAAATGACAGTACATATTGCACATGCTAATGTTTGGAGAAAATTAAGAGGCTTACAACAAACAAAAAAAAAGCATGCATGCAAATTTTGCCCAGTCATTGTATTGAGAGAAGAATGGAAACACTGTGCTTTGCAAATGCCTATGGAGGATTTAACATAGCTGGACAAAGCAGCTCTGCAGCAGACAATGCAACTTTCCCTTTCTCATTAGAGAACCCACCAGCCTTTGCTCTTACTCAAGAACGTTAAAATCGCCACGCCATAGATCTAACCTGTTCACTCTCTCCAGCAACCCAAATAAGCTATGCCTGAATCCCCTATCTCACTAGTTCTTCTGATCCAAAGTCTTTTTGTTGAAACTCATATGGTGCATGTTGTCCTCTGCCTAGCAGACTGTAGTGTGAGAGAAACACATGTAGGGCGGGGTGTCTGACTGTGGCTAGTGGACTGACAACAAAATGCTTGTGACCTGCTCCTTTTAAAACAGTCACAAGTTTAATTTCCATATAATCCAATGGCAATGCAGTAAAACAACTTAGTCAGCTGCTCTTTTTTACAGTGGTAAGAGGTAAATAAAATAAAAAAAAATCTGTTTATGAACATTGACCTCCAAGGCTATACTGTATCTGCACTGAGCTAACCATACTGGAAGCGATACACAGCAACTGCAAATCAATTATGTACCATGGCATCAGAGAAATAACCCCAGTGGTTAATCTAATTATATCAATGATTCAATTTTGGGCACATGTAATAGTACACTCCTGTCCTCAAGGGGTGGGTGGGGTGGGTGGGGGGTGGGGGGGGGGTTAGGGGAGGGGAAATTGCACAGCTCAAAATCAATTAAGAGGCCGCAACAGCAATCCAATCCACTACTGCTTTTTGTCAAATGGAGGAGATTGGAGCATTAGGACCTGAGACGGAGCTGACGCGTACATGCTTACAGGCTGCCTGGATGGCGTCTGGATCAGCCTATTAGGGATGAGCCACAGCAGTAATCCATTCCCTGCCAGGTGGGGACCGTGACATTGTGGGGGGGGGGGGGGGGGGGGGGGGGGGGGTGGATATTCATTCCCATGATGACACCACCCACTGGGTGTGGCAGAGAAAAGTGCAGCGCAATCCATTCAATCAAGTTTGCGGCGCTGGGGGGGGTCTGATTTAGAAGAAAAAGGAAATAAGGGGGAGGGGTAAAAAAACAACAAAAAAACCAAGCCCAGTATGAATTGTCTGACATGCTACTTACAGCTGAATAAATCGAGACTAGAAATCATCTCGTCGACTTCGGGAACAATCGTTCAAGGAACAGCTCTCATCGACCCCAGGATAGCGGCCACAGTGCCCGGCACACGGCCGGATCTCTGGCCCAGTTATCCAGGTATTTAATCACCTTTACCTACAATCACAGGGACAGGTCTGTTGCTCTCCTATCCCCTGACCTCCTTACGCACAGGGAATATTTGTAGTAGCCGACAGTCAGAGTGGTGCGCCTGCAGACCTGTACACCTGTCAGCCTTAAAACAATGGAGCGATGTTGACAGACACACACCTCCTCATCCTACGCACAGGCAATCACCTGTGGCACAGTACACACACACACAAGCACAAGTATGCAAGCGCACGTCTTTGTTCAGTCACAACTCCAACATATCTGCACACACAACCCCATTGTCAAATATTTACAAACACATACTGTACCACTCACTCACTCACTCACTCACTCACTCACTCACTCACCCACCCCACCCACTCACCCACTCACCCACTCACCCACTCCACTCACTCACTCACTCACTCACTCACTCACTCACTCACTCACTCTCACTCACTCACTCACTCACTCACTCACTCACTCACTCACTCACTCACTCTCTCACTCTCCTCACTCTCTCTCTCTCTCTCTCTCTCTCTCTCTCTCTCTCTCTCTCTCTCTCTCTCTCCTCTCTCTCTCTCTCCTCCTCTCTCTCTCTCTCATCTCTCTCTCCTCTCTCTCTCTCTCTCCTCTCCTCTCTCTCTCTCTCTCTCTCTCTCGTGTAGTCTACTGTGGGACAGATTTTGGGTGAGACACATTCTAATGCAGAGTTTACTTACACAAACTGAGTACTGGGGGGCTTCAGAGCACAGCACCACTGGGTCCCAAACAAAACTCACCAATAAGACAATCAAACTATCTCATCTTCGCAAAGGCAGATGCCCAGCTCTGACTGAGTCACATGAGCACTAGGCAGATAAGGACAAGGCAAACGCCGCCTCTATAGCAGTAGATGTGCGGGAATAATCCTAAATCTGTCCTTGCATACAACATCGGAGCACTACAGTTACAAAATGAACAAAAGCTAGAAAATGCAATACAAGTGTAACTAAGGTTAATTAGCGTAAAATGTGAAATGTTTCTTCCTTGGTTTTTTAAAGTGGCCCCAATGTCCAGTATCATTAAAAACCATATATACTACTGAAGGTGTCAGTTTGAATAATTAAAAGAGACCTTTTAAGGGTTTCACGGAGTGCTCTCCTGTCGAGTGCTCCAATCATACGAGTGCCTTTGAGCAGCGCATGGTGCTCCGCCATGGCTGCTTCTCAAAGAATGCGATGTTTATTCCCCCCAATTCCTGTTCATAAACTGTGACCCCCTCGGATTGCACTGACCTGCTGTCTCCCGCTAATGACCAGTGATAAAACGTCTGCCCGTCTGCTCTTGGACTAAGCCCAACCTCCTCAGAAGAACACAGCCTCTCTGTTCTCCGTTCTACATATCTCCTGTTCCATTTATTCACAGAATATCCCCTTGTCACCCCCCCCCCCCCCCCCAACAACAACAAAAAAATACAATACAGACATGCAAATAAATCCTCTGCCCTTCTTTTCCGCTTAGCCCAAACATTTTCCAATTGGAATTTCACGGATGATGAAAACCAACTCAATTACAGAGTATAAAGAGGGATCTTTGTGAGATTGTAATGCCGTGTGATCCCTTCTAAAACGATTAGCCACAAGTTGTCGGAATCGGGCTTTCTGAATTATTCAGCTTTCCTGGCTGGCTGCATAAGCAGGCACATCGGCTCCCACAGGTCAGAGTAACAAAATTCCCCACAAAAAAAATAAAATTTCCCAATATTTGCCCTTGTGCTTGAATCACGACTGGGTCTCAGACTGTATTTTTGCACAACACAGAACACCATATTCCTACAAGGAGCAACAATGGAGCTCATGGCCTTCTCTGTTAAATAGACAGATGGCAGATATCCATGCCCCTCTGTGACTGTTGGATTGCCTCCTGCCTTACATGCAGATTATGCAGTGAGAATTTAATACCATGCTTTCATCAAGGCTTGATTCTAGCCATTTATTGTGGAGTTTGGCATTTTATCTGACAGGACCAGAGCATGCGCATCATCCAGAAACTGGCAGTCAAGTTAAAATCTCTTAGAACGTTTTAGCTTTCTGGTTAGAGGAAATATGAGCCTTCTTGGAGCTTGTGTAAAACTCTGGCAACTTGTGTCCACGGTGCATCGGTCCTCCCTATAATCTGCCATTGCATTGTGGAGGAGATAAATCAAAACTGGCTCAAATTGCTCAATAATGGAAAGTGTTGAATTACACTAGTATAATACCCCCCCCCCACCACCAATTATCAGTGATTTGACTAACATCCCCCAGGCTGCTTCTGGGCTCCAGATCTCTCTCAGCCAGGCCACAGCCTGGCAACTGATGCCCATTTCTTCTCTGCAACAGAGAAACGTCACTCGCAATGGCAATGTGGGGGGCGAATGGAAACAGAGAACAGAGCCACTACTCCCGATGGCCAATAAACAGAGGCCTGGCGAACCACAGCCAATCACGAGTCTCACTGGG